>JALIZH010024524.1:107500-125000 GCA_030522465.1 Rhipicephalus appendiculatus
GATGATTGATGTTCCCCGCCAAAAAACGCGGTGCAATCTCTCTTGCAGCATTTTTTTTCCTCCATCCACCAATAAAAAATCAAAAATAGACTGTTTGGTTCACCACATCACATCAGATTTTTAACGAGCGTTCCACACATTGGCACTCACGGCGTGCCACGTATACAATGCAAGGCGCAAAGTTTTCTGGCACACTTTTTGCTTTTCACCTCAATTTATCTTCACTCCGGGGAAATTTCGGCTAAAAAACGTCACGGGACTGGCCGTCCTTCACACGGTTGAACATCTTCTCTGCGACGCTGAAGGAAAACTGGTGGGGTTATATCGTCAATGTTTTCTTTTCTTTTTTTTTTTTTTCTGTGTCCGTCAGTGTCCAATACAAGCCGAGACCCCATAGCGCAATGGACGGTGTCCCTCCTTAAATTATACAACAGATGGCGCTAAAGTGTGCGTGCGCACATTTTGAACACCATCTTTCACGCAGCCTTTCGCAAAAGAAAGAAAAAAGAAGGCAGGAAAGAAAGAAGGCATCTCGCGAATGGTGAGTATACGCTCGGAGATGGCGCTGTTTTGTCTGCCGTCCACGTAGGGCACTTAGGAGGACGTTCGGCGTCGTTTATGACAAAGGGGGGCGTCCTTTTAAATGTCTCGCGAACCAGATAGCGCCGGAAATCCTTATCGTTAGGCGACTCATGTTTCGTGCGTTACTCACTCCATTGTGTTTCGCATTTAGGATTCGTTTAGCGACGATATTTCAGTGTGTCTTGCTTCAGAAGCAAAAATGGACAGAAGAAGAAGCTCGCGCTCTATTCCTTTCTGTTGAGTCGGAACAGGACGACGGGACGCTGAAGGAGAGAGCGAAGTGAGTGTGAAGCGTTTAACTGAAATTGATTGCGGAATTGCGAAGGCTCGATTGGAGCATGGGTGGCCGTACATTACGTGGTCGAAATAGCAATCCGGCTGGGCTTGGCACACGGTTTCATCATTTAACAAAGACATTTTCCGTATTGAAAAATGAGATCATCGTGGAAGGATGTCCAGGTCAATCGATCGATCACTCGCTCGCTCGCTCGCTCACTCACTCGCTCGCTCGCTCGCTCACTCACTCACTCACTCACTCACTCACTCACTCACTCACTCACTCACTCACTCACTCACTCACTCACTCACTCACTCACTCACTCACTCACTCACTCACTCACTCACTCACTCACTCACTCACTCACTCACTCACCCACTCACTCGACTTTGATGGGCCCAAGACAGATAGCACGACAGACAGACAGACAGACAGACAGACAGACAGACAGACAGACAGACAGACAGACAGACAGACAGACAGACAGACAGACAGACAGACAGACAATGAATTTTAATTGATCCTGAGGAGTTACTGACAGTGCCTCCTAACGGGGTTGCCGTAGACAAACATTTTTTAGTCCACAAAACTTGCGTCACCATAGGTGTGTCGCCGCGCGGTTTTCTGGGGCCCAGCCGTACACTTCAGCAGCACTGCGACCTCAAGTATAGCGCTTGGTGTCTCCGATCGCTGCTGTATGTTGTTGGCGCGATGTTTTAGACTCATAGCGAATTTTCGCGGGCATCGTTTCCTGCCATCTCCTGATAGGGCTCTTCCTTGCTATCTCTGAGGGTGTTCTTCATATGAACACGCGAAACGCACGGATAAAAATTATCATGATGACGATGACGACGACTATGACGAGAAAGAGGAGGAGAAGGAAGAATAAGAAGAAGATAAACTAGACGCTCGTGCCTTATTGTATACTGTATGTGCTCATGCAGCGCCTCCTCTGGCTCATGTTTTATCGTTTTACACTGCACTTACCAAGATGGCGGATGTCCGCATAATATTTGATGGTAGCGCAGGCTAAAGACACGGACAAAAGAAGGCACATTCGAGACACCACAGCGCTAACGTTGTGATGTTACTGGTAGCGCTGTGGAGTCTCGAATGTGCCTTCTTTTGTCCGTGTCTTTAGCCTGCGCTACCATCAAGTATCATGCAACCATACGAACAAGCCCAAATCGCCACCCTCATCGACGGATGTCCGGCTTCGCTTTCTGGACGGCCATTTCCATTACAGCAAGTTCCCTCCTATAAATTTGCGATTGGTATAGAACATGGTTCACCGTGTTCGTGCGATACGTATCGAGAGCAGCGGGGCTTGCGCTCGCTTGTATTACGCGAACGCATTGTGAGAGCACTGGGCTGCTGCTCGTGGTTGAAACGCGTGCTCGCGTCGGCGTGATGTCCGTGTTTTCACTCCGCTGCGTGGACTTCAAGGCGGAAGAACACGAGAGACATGATGCGCTTGCTTTTGCGGCCGCTCGCTTCCGCCACCAACGCAGCGGGTGGCCTTTGTGCTCGTATAGTGTGTAAGAGTCGTGCGCTTCGTGATGCGATCTCGTTGCTCCACTTGACCTTCCCTTCGCTTTCACGAAGCCTTTCTCGCCCGAACATTGGAAGTAACGAAATAACTCACGCGGTTCCTTATGCGCGACTCGAAGGCGTAAAGCCTTCGTCTTCTCTTTGTCAGTCGATTCTATCGATCAAGTGTGGCGTTCACTCGTCGTCACCTATACAGCCTTATTTTTAGGTCTGGCGGTCCCATGACCGCCAATTTCCCACAGAATGGGAATCTCCCAAGCGACTATGTACTTCGTTTTGCCGAGCACCATGGCCGGAAGTGCGCTACTGCCTATTTACCGGTAGGTAGCCGGCGGCAGCAATTCTCTGCCTCCCACAGCAGCGGTGGATGCTCGACTATTTTACCAAGGCTTTGGTGGGTTAAGGTGCAACTAGGGGCCTTTACAGAACCTTATGGGGCCACCTTTCGAGATGAGTACCTAAGAACAACCAAGCGCCAGGTCGGCGTACACCACTGCCCCTTTAGGAAAATCAGGTGGGTTTCCAGTCGGCACTGGAAACGAACCACATGTACCTACCGCATTGGAAGCAGACATACAATGTAGCCACCGTTGCGGATACCTGTAACTTATCGGCCGTGCAGACAGTCCGAATTGCGAGGTACGTGGCGCTCCTGAGACCACTGAACACCTCTTGTGTGTCTGCCCGCTGTGCACCATGCAAAGAAAATCGAATGGCCACCTTCTTGTTGAAATCTGTCAAGCAACAAGTATCGGCAAACAGTTCTGTTGGGACCTCCACCTCGTCATCAGCGCAATATTCTGAGAGCTCTGAACAAGCTTTTGCGTGAGACGGAACTAGACAAGAGACTGTCGATAGTTTTTGGACATTGAAGCTTTTGCTTCATCGCCACTGTATTCCTCATCATCATCAACACCTTCTCTCTCCCCTCTTTACTAACCATTTCCTAACGCTGAGTAGCAGGTCAGAACACTTGATTCAGGCCCACCTCTCAGCTTTTCTGTCATAATGAACTATTTATATATACTCCATCTCCCTCTCTGAAACTTTCAGCACCTCGCGTGGTGGTGGTCGTGGTGAAAACTTTATTATAAAAGAGCGCGTATGAGCCCGCGAAAGGGCCCTACAGACTAGGTGACATCCTCAGTCCGGGACGTCATTGGACAATACCGCTGCTTTTGCTCGCAATGAGGGCCTGTTGGGCCCTGAGGTGTCGTGCTGCCTCTGCGGTCAGTCCGCCTTTGATCAAGCGACATTGTCATGAGAACGTCATCTGATAACGTGGTTGATTACGTCATGTGAAATTTTAGGATTCGCACAACGCACGTGTGCGCGCGTGCGTGCGTGCGTGTGTGTGTGTGTGTGTGTGTGTGTGTGTGTGTGTGTGTGTGTGTGTGTGTGTGTGTGTGTGTGTGTGTGTGTGTGTGTGTGTGTGTGTGTGTGCGCGTGCGTGTGCGTGTGTGTGTGTTTGTGTAGGAGGAGCAGGAGGGGGGCTGTTGCGTGATTGCGCAGCGAAGATGTGCTTCGCAGCCCTGTTCTCGATTCATTCTCTGCGATCTCGTTCGTGAATGATGCATTGTTTGCAATCAGGGCGGTGACTGGTGCCACCTGGCAAGCTAGTTGCATAACACTAAGCTCGTGGCCGAAGACGCTCTTTAAACCGTGAGCGTAGCCTGTTTCGACCTGGACGGATCGAAGAAATAACAGTTCAATCGTTCATTTTACAGATCGCAAAGCCCATACTCTGCTTCCAGTATGTATGTATGTATGTATGTATGTATGTATGTATGTATGTATGTATGTATGTATGTATGTATGTATGTATGTATGTATGTATGTATGTATGTATGTATGTATGTATGTATGTATGTATGTATGTATGTATGTATGTATGTATGTATGTATGTATGTATGTATGTATGTATGTAGTGTTTGTGTGTGTAGATAGATAGATAGATAGATAGATAGATAGATAGATAGATAGATAGATAGATAGATAGATAGATAGATAGATAGATAGATTCTTGAGAACAGTTTACTAGGTGTAATGTAATATTAATTGTATGATCAATGCCATAAGTCAGGGTACACTATGAAGGGGCACGTTCTCAGTTTCCAATATGTAATAGTAGGACAGTATCGTCTTATGAAGCAAAAGAGAATAAAATAAGAAAATGCTGCTTTGTGGGAATGGTACAATATATTGAGGTTATATAGAGCTCTTCTCAACAAGACATCGGGATTCGCGACGTTCGTTTTACAAGATTCACGTTCGCTTAGCAGTTTGGCGCCACTCACGTTAATGGCAATGTTATCTTTAAAATATCTTCTTCATAGAGAGAGAGAGAGAAAGAGGGAGGAAAAGATTTACATTTATCTCTGTGCTTAAGACGAAGTACTATGAGAAAGCAATTATGGACCCGATATCTCAGAGACATGTGGAGCTTGGTCAAAGTACGAACGCTGAATACGCATTCCTACACGAAACTGAATGCACACCAGACAAGAGAGAGAGAAGTCTTGACCCAACTGAAGAATGCAGACGTCTAAAAGATGACTTCGCCCCTACATTGGTCCGACGTGAAGGATAGCGGTCACTGCCAGTAAATGCACGTCCAACCCGTCATTCAATTTTCGGTCGGTTTGCACGATTGAGTTTCACGAAGCGGCTGCAGTGTCGCAAGCAGAACGCGTCACTTGAGAGGCGACGTTATTACGAAGCCACCAAGCATTTTCGTTTCTTTTTCCTTTCCAAAAATTCTTCTCTCCTTTGCACTGTCGGGTATCTCGCACCCGGCTGTTTTTGTTGTGTCTATGCCGGCCACCAGTACTACTGTTTCCTGTCCGTTGGTGCGGTTGGAATTTGAACCGTGATCTGAAAACTACCGCGCACCCTATAGGTTTACTGTACGTCATCTGCTCGCGAAAGTATTGTTGAGGGTTTCGTTTCAGGTTTCGACATCCGTGATCATGTTTTTCTTTCTTTTGTTTCGTTTTCTAGCCCTGACGCCGTCCTTGTCAATTTTCAAAAGCCACCCGCTATATAGACTCACTCCAGCTTTCTGAGACCCTAAACTTGGTTTTTTCTTGTTCTTTTTTATTTGCCATGAAAACGTCTGTTTGCTTTTTGACGTCTGGGTGCGGGCAACCGTACGTTTTTCGTTATTTTTTTCTTTTCGATGTTTCTCTATGTAGGTGTTGGTGTACTTGCTGCTTCTTTTTTTTATTCACATATGAAAAACATGGGAACGTATAGGCTGTGTCAGAGCCGGCCATCCCATGATCACGATATTAATACTGAAAAAAAGACACTCAAAATTGAAATAATATAATAAGAAAAGATAAAATATAAGCAGAAGCACTATGTACACATACGATCTCTGGCGTATTATGGATAGCTCAAAGGGCTATACTGGCGTATTATGGATAGCCCATTACATACAGGCTAGGTCACAGATGACCGCCGATATAGTCGGTATGAATAGTTTTAACGTCTGGGCTTTTACATCTCAAAACCACGATATTATTATGGGAAGACGCTGCAGTGGAGGGCTCCGGAAATTTCGACCTATCTGGGGTTCTATAACGTGCTCTGACATCGCACAGTACATGGGCCTCTGGCATTTTGCTTCGACCGAAATGCGACCGCCGCGGCCGGGATCGAACCCGCGATCTTCGGGTTCAGCAGCCGAGCCCCATAGCGACTGCTCCACCGTGGCGTACCGGTACAGGTAGTTTTGACACACTTACAAATAACATGACTACGAGATAGGTTGTTTTTGTGCGAGCTGTGTTTTCGCTCTGTCTTTCTGTACGCTGCAATCACTTACGTTTACTGTGATGCTCTTTTTTCTGTGATTTGAATTATTCGCACGTTAGCTTGCTTCTGTGCGTTTTTTTTTCTCTCTTTCTTCTTTTTCACGCGTGATCACGTTCATTTCTGCTTTTTTTCCCTCTTTTTTGTGCGTGTGTTTTGTGCATTTACTTATTCGTGTGTTTGTGTTCGTGCGCTGGGTTTTGCGTTCTCTTTCTCTCAGTACGTGTGTGTGTGTGGTGTGTGGAGCGGCGCGGGGTTTCGCAAGGATCACACAGAAGCGTGCCCTTCGATAACTTTTTTTTTTTTCGTTTAATAAGGAAAGAGTATCTCGACTCCTTTTTTCAATAAGCACTGACTTTACACGTATATGACTCTCTTTAAAAATACGCGTTTACTCTCTTTCGGATCCCACGACTCCCCGAAGGGGAGTGCAATGATCTTCAGAAGAGAGTTCATGGGTCTCTTTAAACAGCGTCATATACGTGGAAAGCCAGGACTTATAAAACGCCATATCCACGAAGTGAATGATGATGAGTGGGCGAAGCTCGATCGTTTTCATCCATGGCAGAAAGAGAATGTGTGGTCTGGAACGCGCTTATACTTCATGGTCATCAGCATCATCGTCATCGTTATCACGTGTAGTGGGTACAATCCACTATACTGGAACGCGCTAACACTTAATCGTTATCACGTGTAGTGGGTACATTCCACTATACTGCGTCATCGTCATCTCTATCACGTGGAGTCGGTACATTCCACTATACGTGGCTACCTACCTACCTACCTACCTACTACTACTACTACTACTACTACTACTACTACTACTACTACTACTACTACTACTACTACTACTACTACTACTACAGAGGAGGGACAGACCCACACCCTAAGGAGCTTCGCCCCTAAAAAGAAAGTCAAAATTATCTTACAGTGTTAGGCATTCGAGACCCAGTCATGTGACTCCTCTACAACGTGGCCCCTCGTCGTCCAGCTTCCACGCACCTCCTTCTATCATTCCGTTTCACGTGTCTCGCGTCCAAGAAATATAAACTTTTGGGTTGAATAAAAAAAAAAAAACGTTAAAAATGGAGTGTTTTGAAAACTTCACTGCTCTTTAAGTTCGAATCATTTCCTTTATATTTTGGGTTCCTCCTTATTTCCTGGCTCTTTTTTTTTATTCGAGTCATGCTTCACGTCCTCCGCGGATGTCGATACACATTTCGCGAAACTTGGCGAGCCAGCGTTGAGGGCGTCGCTTTTCGAGTGGTTGAACAGCAGCGTCTTTTAGAAAAGCGCAAAAAGACACGGGGACGAAGCATAGACACACAGAGGACAAGCGCTTTTGCAATTTACAATTAAATATTTTGTGAACACGCGAGCGGCCTGAGAGTCGGCAACACTGGCGCTTGTCCTGTGTGTGTCTATGCTTCGTCCCCGTGTCTTTTTGCGCTTTTTTAAAAGATGAACCTTTTCCAACTAGGCCAAACAGCCGTATTGCTGAACAGCAGCGTCGTTGCCCGAGCGTCAAGCCCGGCTGGTCACTTCAGGCTTTGATGTGTTTACTCTGCTGATGGGGGCGCTGCCACTGTTTTCTCGTTGGTCCGGTATTGCAGTCATGTGAGTGTGTCGATCGCCGAGAGCGACTGAGGGGATGGATATATTTTGGCTTGTTGCCATTGAATTTATAATTTTTTTTTTGCGTCCATAAACAAGCACATTTTCCAGCTCATCTGTTAAGTGCTCTTTTTATTGCGAGTACTAGTGGCAGTTTTTGCCATACGCGGAGTAATAAACAACAACAACGGGACGTGGTGTAGCCGCAAGCAACAGAAACAACAATAGTACCACGAAAGAGACCATGTAGTGCATTTTAAATTCTATAGTTATCTCATCCATTCCGATAAACAGAGGGAAAGAATATCCGACATATACTCCTTGTAAATCTGATTTCGGACACGCAAATTGGTGCGCATTCACCAGATTTTTCTAATTTTTTCAGTTAAATGTGTTGTCAATTGCTGGAATATGCCAGTTATAGCGATGCCATTTATTCATGGCTGCGTGGAGAACTGTCTTGTAGTCGTTGTACTCGCTACTCAAGAAAGCTCTTTGTGTGGAACGGAGTGTGAAGTTACTGGTCCAGTGAACGATCACGCATGTCACCGGTGTGGGGCGCTCTGAATAGAAATATTGTAAGGCTATATGTTAAGTCACACTACATTCCCACATTTTTTTGTTTTGTTTCAGACGCGTACATGAGCAGACGCGCCTGTTTTAAGGCGAAAGCCTTAAGAGAGCCATGACATCCAGTTTTCAATCATAATCTGTGTTACGATGGTTAATCTTTGCGCGTTCACAAATAGGCTGTCGAAAGTTTAGCGCATTTTGTCGAGCATTGAATTTACAATTGAATATTTTGCAAACACGTGAGCGGCCTGAGAGTCGGCAACACTGGCGCGCTCGCGAACCGTGACGTAGCTGTGCGAGCGTCTGCAACTTGTCTGCATTCCGGCGAGCGATTTTGTTACCTGGTCGGTGGCACCTGCAATCGCACTATTTCAGCTTTTTTTTCAGCTTCGCGGTGAAACTGAACGATTTTGCAGCGGCTGAAACTTTGCTAGAAGACGGCCGTTCCGCTCCGCGCAGCACAAGCCGTCACAAACGCCATGGCAATATGGCGGTCGCCGGCAGTGTGCGGGGTATATACCCGGCTACTTTTAGGTCTTATGTCGCACTGAAATGTTTATTTGCCGTCCATTAAAAATCGAATTTGCAATTTTGACAGCGAAAAATCCACTGCACTCTGAGGAACAAACCTGTGGAAGGCCGGCGTCGAGCGGCCGCCTTAAGCGGTTTAAATGCCGCGCCAACTTGCCGCGCTCCCTGGCGTAAGCAGTGCGCACGCAAAACTTCGCTTTTCTCAAATGGCGGTTTTTATAAATTTCTCAACTTCAATGTACCTTTTCTCAAAAATTATTGAATCGATTCTGATGAAATTTTGCATGCATGTGCTACAACAAGTTGGAAATAATATGAACTAAGAATATTGCCGATTTTCTAAAAAGTAAAGCTGTAAACAAATTACACAGCAATGCGCCCCCCTCTGTGGCTTTGTGGGTGCAGTAATTTTATTTATTTTTTGACAAAAACTCCATTAAGGATGTCGTATTTTTTAGTTCGGATATAACCTACAGGTCTCAAGAATAACACTGCTTAACATCATTACATTCCTTTCAGTGGTTGCAGAGAAAAGGTACATTGAATAACTGAAGCACTTTAAAATTTGGGAGTGGGCCACAGGAAGGATAGGCAACCTAGGCATAAAAAAGGGTGTAACGTGATACCCAGTGGCATTCTATGTGAACACGTGAAATTTTATGTGAATACTCGCAGCCGTTTCTAAAATATTACGTTAAAACTGACATATACCATTTGCCCTACCATACTCCTTTAAGTGTATCGTTGCGCACCCCTTTGGGCAAAACAGTGTCGCGAATGAGTTGGTACACAACCCGCGTGACCTACGTCACCAACCACGTCATCATACGCCATCACCATGACTGTTTGTTGTGACGTCATCATGATTCCCCCCTCCTCCCTGACTTTACCATCATTACTGTCCCGGCCCTTGAGGCGCTAAATTGCTGTAAAGCGGCCCGCTGGCTGAGTTGTGTTTGATACCCCTGCTTTAGCTCATCACCACAAATCATGCACCGCAGATGAACGCGCTAGGGTGCGCGATCAACATAATACACGCGAAGGACCTCGGCTCATTATCGCGAACGTTAGTGCCGGCACAGTTTCACGGACGTTACGGCACGTTTTCTTCGTGATAAATGTCTCGCGCTTTCAATTCAATTCACCCCGGTGCTCTTTAGTTCAAGCGTCGCAGCATAGTTTCGGAATCGCTTCAGCACGTGCTCGTTCATTGGTCGATCTTTATCGCGCGAAATCCCATTAACTCGTCGCTCGAGCTTGGACATTCCCTTGGGAGCGCGTGCCGCAGATGTGAGAGGTCACGTCACGGCAACGAGCTGCACGTTGCGTCACCTGGCGATGCTCTTGGCGTAACCTGCGTGTTCTTCTTCTATTTGTTTTTCTTTACTTGCCCCGCCGTTCCGAAAAAGTTGCTGGTTTTACTGTTGCGGGCATCCGGCGTAAACCTTCGGCTTCGGTCACAGCCATAGGCGTGCGCGCGAGGGGGGGCAGGGGGGGGGCGCCCCCCTAGTTACCTAAGAGGGGGGGGGGGGCACAAAGTCTGCCCCATGCATTGACTTAATAGGGAGGGGGGGCGTTGCGATGAACCTTCGCCTACCTTCGCCCCCCCCCCCCCCTGAAGGGGTGGCCTGCGCACGCTTATGGTCACAGCGTTTTGCAATTTGCACGTGGCCGGATGAGAGTGGAAACTCTTTCCGGTTGCTCTTACGAATGACGCTATGGCCCTAACGGGTTCTTATTTAATTAAAGCAGCGACGACCGAGCTGACTCATTGCCAACTGCCTAATGACTTTCGCTTGGCGTCTACAACTTGCCCGCTGAAGGACCGAGTGCCTCTGCTACGATAACCTTGCCCCTTTTTTTGCTCTTCTCTTGACCGGAACCGAAGAGGAACCACCTGCTTCGTGAGCGCCGCGTCGTGCAAATGCGCGCGTTGATTCTCACGCATCTTGTGTGATTATCCGGTGTCCGGCGCATACTGTTATGCGTGGGAAGCGCGAGGCACAGCGTTCTTTTGCATAGCTGCGGCACAGAATGCAATGCGGTGGTTAGTGAAGAGCGCTCTCCGCGCAAGCTTTGCGACCGTTCCTTTTGCGCAAACCTGCTGTGGTTACTCAGGCACTGTATCGCTGTTCGACTGGATTAGAGGTCGCGTGTTCGCTACCCACTGACAGTATGTGAATGGGGACAAAAATATTACGAAACGGCCGGTATGTAGGCACGCTTCCACGCGGAAATTTGACCATGTGGTGCTCTTTTTTCAATGTGCAGTCAAAACACAGGCGTGCGGCGCATGGGGTGGGGGCAAGGGGGGCGGCCGCCCTCCCTAGTCCCCTAAGAGAGGGGAGTGGCGCAGCGTGCCCCATACATTGACTTAATAGGGGGGGGGGCGTTGTGATGAAGCTTCACCCTCCCCCCTCCCTTTGACGTGACCGGGAATAGAAACCCCAACATTGTGTTGCGGCTTCTGTATGTAAAATATTTTATTTGCTGCCAATTAAATGAATATCACGCGGTTGCGCCAACAATGCCTCAGTTTCGTGCGGCGTATGGTTGAATCAATGTGGTCATGGATTGAATCAGAACGCTGCGAGCGAACGTTGCTATTAGAAAAGAAAGGAAGACTATCTCATATAGGGGTAATTTCTCATGTTTATTTAAAGTCTGGATACGAGAAACATCGATACCGCTCTGCAGAATGACTGAGATCTGGACGCCGCTTATCATTTTATTCCACGGTTATGTTTCAACGCATGGTGACCCCGTGGATTGGCTCACGAAAAGAATGATTTAGACCAGTCATGTCTGGATAGCTCATAGACATACTTATCGAGAGAAAAAAAGAAGAACATGAGACGAAGGCAGCCATGTGCGGTCCGCTGGCCGCTAAGGAAAGGTTCGTGGGCCGCGTGTTTGAAACCCCTCATCTGAATAACTATCACGAAGCTTGCCTCGCCACAGATAATGGTAGTGTTAAGTAACTTAGCCTAACATGGTGACACTGGAAACTCTTCCGTAAAACAATCCATAGACAATCCAGAACTCTGCACCTAGTCAATCTAACTGTACCGTTCGACTATACACCGAGACGCGCCCGGCAACGCCACTATCCCTTCGGATGCGCAGATAAGGCTCGGCAAACATCCGCGGCGTTGCTCGGAACTCTCTTAAACAGCCCATTTATAAAGGCGCACGAGGACGACCGCATTTTTTCGGGCGGCACGGACGGCCACTTTGGCCGACGCCGGTCCCGCGTGCCTTGGCTGCGTCGGCGCATCTCGCGGAGGTAAGAGAGAGGCAGGAGCAGCGGCGGGCGAAGTTGCAGCCAGATCGCCCTGCTTGGCGGGCCGCTCTTTAGGACCCCTTCCCCCCCTTTCACCCCCCTCACCCCCCGCATCTATACCAACAAATCGTCCTTTCTCCGCCGTCGGCGCGACGCTTCGTCGTCCCCTTCATTCGCCTTTCACTTGGCTGATGCACGCTATTCAGGTAACGTTAGCCGAGGCGTTTTGTTTTTAAGCGTGAACCTTTTTTAACTCAGAGATTTCGGCGTCGTATAAGCACACACACGCACGCGCACACGCAAAATCCCGGCGCCGGTGAGCGTGCACGAATGCAGTCCTCGAAGGTGCGCTGGTGACACGCGTATTTGTGTGCGCCGTTTTATCAAAAAATTTATCGTAAACTTGTCGACGATCAGCCCATTCTAGCCAGGCAATTTGATTTTTTTATCGAGGTCACTTGTCTTGTCACGTTGCCACATTTCATTGTTGCCTGCATGTGAGCGCATGAACGTCGTTGTTGCCTCCATGAACTGAAGTGTTGCGCTCCTAAGCACGTGGCTGGACGGCATGGAGGAAGGAAGCAGTTGGAAGGGGCAATATAATATGCAATATAAAGAAAGAAGCAATGCAATATACACAAAGAAAGAAAGAAAGAAAGAAAGAAAGAAAGAAAGAAAGAAAGAAAGAAAGAAAGAAAGAAAGAAAGAAAGAAAGAAAGAAAGAAAGAAAGAAAGAAAGAAAGAAAGAAAGTAGAGTAGTAGCTCAGGTAGGCACACGACAAGCTTCACTTGCCCCTAATTTTCCCATTTGGGCGAGGGCACCCTAATTTGTTCTTCAGTCATTTCTTTTGTAAATAATCAAGTCAGTGACGTGCGATCGGGGTGTTGTCGGTAAATGTGGACAGATTTCCTGAAATCGTATAGCTCTAATTAACAGTATACTGTACTTTAGTTTTAGTTTGTCTTTTCTATACGCATGGCTAAACATTGATAGGTTAAACCAGTGTACCCTGTGCTCCTGTATGTCAGCCGCGTTAATCCGCAGGGAATGGCAGGGCGCACGGAGTTCGTGAGGAGTAAACATTTAATGAATAGTGACATAATAATTAATTCAGAGCATCACGTGTTTAGTGAACAGTGGTTTCGCGAGCAGTTTTTTTTTTTATTCATCGGAGGAGGAGAGGGAAGAAGCAGCGTTATTAAAGCTATAAAGAGGTCATGAGTTGAAGTTGAGTTTGCTGCCGGAAAAACATAATTATCGAGGCAATCCAGAGGGCCCAAGAAAGGGCGGAACATCATGGTGTCCCAGCCCCGACTTGGACGCGGCCAGCGGTCTCCGCGAGTCCCCATTAGGGTTTCCCGCGGAAGCTCCTCAGGATCAAACAAAGTTCTTTGTCTGTCTGTCTGTCAGGGCTATAGAAATGAAGGAGAAAAACAAAAACTGAAAAGACGACTAGTTACGTAAAATATAGGAAGAAAATAAGGATGAACCTTATATCTTCAACTTCTTACATTTCAACTCGAATTCATCGCAGCCACAAGGTTGGAATAATGCACTGCCATACCACCAGGAGCTGTCACGAATCATTTATTCCTAAGACCTCTCAGGCAATGGAACCACCTATCCCGGCGCAGTTGTTCCTATCAAGGAAAACTTGTTTCGTTCGGCCATTACACACGTCATCACTCCCGGATTCGGTTAACCAATCACTTTTTTTGTTGTTAACTAACCACTTTTGCTGCTTTGTTGTTTGGTTTTACTTATGTATGTATTGTTATACCCCCTCCACTCTGTAATAGTACTTCGGTCGTGAGGATACAATAAAATGAATGAATGAAAGGCAGGGAGGTTAACCAGGGCTGAGCCCGGTTGGATATCATCATCTTCATCATCATCAGCCTGACTACGCGCAACGCGAGTAGTCAGGCTGATGATGATGAATGATGATGATGCCTGTACCGTGTTTCGCCTGTTAACCCGGTGCCTGTGCTTGCTGTGGCCACGTTATATATACCAGCAATCTTCTTAATCTCACCTGCCCGCCTAACTTTTCTGCCTTCTCATCTAATCCAGGTCGTTACTCTTAATGACCCGTGGTTATAATGACTTCGCGCTATTCCCTGTCCATTTCTTTTTCTTGATTACGACTTAGATGACCATAACACAAGGAGTGTACGAATAATGAATTTCAGAACCGAATCAAACACGAATTGAATACCGATGACACCTATTCGAATACTATTCGAATAGTTTTCGAATAGTCAGGGAACCGTTATGAATTCAGCAGCTAGAATGCTAATGTAACCATTTTCGTAACAGCCTAAGAACTCCACTGAATTTTATTTGAATATTCACTAGCTTTAACAGAGGAACGTTGGTATTACTTTAACCACAAAAAAATAAAAGGGAACACACACACGTTTGTAAACTGAGGCGAGCTCGTATGCAGCGTCAACTGGAGCCTTAAAAATTTTCTGTAAGAGCAGGTTGAAATACAGAAGCGACTATATTCAAAGTGGCGCTTTGCCAACATATTTTACGCAAAAACGGATATATAAACAATATTCAAACTCTTTTCATGGGTCAGCACCATCATGCATTTCATGATGAAGATAATGGATTCATAACTCGATCGCTTCGGCGACACTACAGTTTTAAGAAAGAAACGCCTTCATCCTGTAATCTGTATAGCGTCGATAGTGCCGTAAAACCTTGGGCTGCATGCGTCCTGGTTATTCGATGATTACAAGCAAGAAACGTTGCCCCTATCTTTTCCAACGTTTCGTTCCTTTGCGGTTTTTTCATCGGATGCTGATTATTCGAAAAATATTCGGCATTTCCAATATGTACCATTCGATTCGAGTACCGAATGAATATAACGCTATTGAATTCGTTCATTCGAAATTTTCGGGTATTCACACAACCCCTACTTAACGCCCGTTCGCTCCCTGGTTCATTCATACCAGTAACCAGAGTCGGTAAAGCGCTCCCTCAACATTCAAGGTTTGGGCTACCCTTCTGAATAAACTTCATCACATTCGCGCTAAAGCTCAACGACGTTGCTTGTTGGGCGAGTTGGAACAAGTCAGTCATAATGGGGTTTAGCGCAAACACTAGGCAAGAGACAATAATAATAATAATAATATCTGGGGTTTAACGTCCCAAAACCACGATCTGATTATATGAGAGACGCCGTAGTGGAGGGCTCCGGTAATTTAGACTACCTGGGGTTCTTTAACGTGCACCTAAATCTAAATACACGGGCCTCAAGCATTTTCGCCTCCATCGAAAATGCAGCCGCCGCGGCCGTGATTCGATCCCGCGACCTTCAAGGCAAGAGGCAAACGAGAGGACGTAGATGCTAAAGCTCCACTGAGTTTCATTGTTCACTATTTACTCGAACGTATCGAAAACAAAAAAAAAAAAAAAAAAAACAACTGGACAAGCAACACATTGCCTAACGTTAGTCCTGACACCTTACATATTTAGAAGGATGTACAGTGAGCTCGCCTGTTTCGAAAGTGAGCTCGCCGTTGTGTTCAGACTTCGGCGGCGCGTGTCGCAAGAGGCGCGCATTTCTACGGGCGTGTCGTAACGAGATCTGATAGATGAGACGCGTTTTCCGCTCGCGACGACACTGCTAGTTAAGCCTGTTAGCCAGTTGGATGACCATAACTGAAGTAGACTACCGATCGGAGTGACACGAGGGACCGACTAACCGTCGTAGTTTGGGCAGTGCGTATACGTAATCTAAACTACGAATTTGGAAAGCGAGCTTTCAAGCCTCGTATGCGCTGACGCCAACATTCGACTAATTAGTTGCATTCAACGCTGGTGTAGTAATGCTGGGAAGTTAAGTACAGGGAGAAGCGATGATGTTTATACGTATGATTGAATCGAAATCACCACGTGAACTCATATGTGTAGGAAAGAATACGCAAAGTCCCCGCCCTAGTGGCATGCAGACAGGTACTCCAGTCGGAGATGGCGAAATTACTCCTACGTAGCCATTAAATTACATAACCTAATTACTTTTCTAAAGTAATAATTAGTGCAATTTAATTACATTACTTTAATAACATTGCCCGCTCCTCTGGCTGTGCAGTGTAGTGACACCAGAAAGTGTGACTTCATTTTCTTGGACGCACAGGTATGGAAGACTGCAGACAGTAATAATAATAATAATAATAATAATAATAATAATAATATCTGGGGTGTAACGTCCAAAAACCACGATCTGATTATGAGAGACGCCGTAGTGGAGGGCTCCGGAAATTTCGACCACCTGGGGTTCTTTAACGTGCACCTAAATCTAAGTACACGGGCCTCGAACACTTTCGCCTCCATCGAAAATGCAGCCGCCGCGGCCGGGATTCGATCCCGCGACCTTCGGGTCAGCAGTCGAGCGCCACAGCCACTAGACCACCGTGGCGGGGCACTGCCGACAGTAAACGCTCAGCCATCAGGTTACTTTGAGCCGCAAAGTAGGTTGAATCGTTTCTGGTTTTTTCAATGCTATCGAAGTGAGATTTGTCTTTTGTTATTAACTTTTCGTGCTGTATTCGTCTAATAATCGGAACGATTCTTGAGTTGGGCCGCCTGTCCGTTTCTGCTGCCTACGCGGTCGTCTATGCGCCCAAGCATTGGGACACGCCCCCCAGCCTCGGCCATCTTTATCCACAGTTAAAGCCGAGGCCACTCAATCTTGCGTCGTCGATGGGTCTCATCTTTCCTCGTTCCTCCAAGCGCACACACACCGCGCATGCGCACCGCTACAGCAACAAAGCGGTGGGTGCGGGCATACGTCTCGCATATGTGCGCTCGCTCCTGCGGTATAGTATATCTACGAAAGCCTCGCAAGATGGAGGGGCCAGCGCAAGGCCTCATGCGCTCGCCCGCCAGTCTTAATCGCTTTCCGCTGGCCTGAATTTGTCAAGAGGCGAGCGGCAGGCAAGTGCGCACGCATGCCTGAATGCTCGCGACCCACGCGGGATGGGCGGAGATGCTTTTGAACGATGCGACGTCTTCTTCGTCGTCTTTCTCCTGGAGTGGCATGCGCGGTGTCTGTGATGTAGGCGAGCTGCTCCCACTGCGTCATATTGCGTTTTGCTTATGTGTATACCCCTGTCTTCTGCCGTCCCTGTTATGAGACGCAGACGACAACTTTCTCGACCGGTCGTCTGTCGCTGTCATATACGAGGAATGCAGACGACGCCGGTACAGCTTTCCCGAAGCACCTTGACGGGAATGTCGAGGAAAACTGGAGGAACG
>JALIZH010024524.1:127500-261909 GCA_030522465.1 Rhipicephalus appendiculatus
CTATCTATCTATCTATCTATCTATCTATCTATCTATCTATCTATCTAGCCGCCTACGACTTTGCGCTCTCCTGGCCGTATCGTTAATGGGATTTATACCAAACTTGGTATGGCATAACATGACTGTATGACGAACATGAGTGACTAGTCATATCATGAAAATCATGAGTAGCTTGTCATGAAAAGTATGATTTACACGCCATGGCCATAGTGCTCCTGAGGCCGTTTTCTTAACTTGATATATCCAAAAAATTGGTACGATGAGACATTTCTGCATGACCAACATAAATGACTGGTGGTAATTGAAAATCATGAGCTGCATGTCATGTACAACATGATTTACATGCCAGGCTCATGGCACGCTGACGGCCGTTTCGCTAGTTTGATGTACACCAAATTTGGTATTGCGTGACGTGACTGTATGACGAACATAAATGCCAAGTGGTCATATGGAAATCATGACATGTCAAGTACAACATGACTTGCATGCCACGCTCATGACTAGAGACCGGATTTTAGGCAAATGCCTATTTTTTTCCTTGCGTTCTTATCGTGCCACTTTGATATATGAGCATGAATTAGGGGTTAAGAAGGGCTTTTATAGTGTTTTTATATGCCTATAAATGCCTATTTTTGGGGTTTGTGCCTAAATGTCTGTAAGTGCCCATAAATGCTTATTTTCAACACTGGTGCCTATATGAACGCTATTTAAGCCTCAAATTTTGCTTTCGAGTACAGTTTGAGACCGTAATTCATGTTACCGGGCAAAATTGACGTTTCGGAACGTTATGGGATGCAACAACCTAGTTCCCTAGTTCAACAAACATCCGGGAAGCAACTGGTAGCAGCAGTGAAATGGAACGCGCCGGCCACCTTACCTCACCGCACCGACATGGCGCGAGCGGTTGGAGCAGGGAGAGGAAAAGACGCTATTACTGCAACCCTAAATGGGAGCACGTCCCAGCGTGTACAGTGGAATGGGGAGAGGAAAATGAAGGCGGGTAGAGGAGAGGGGAAGAAGAGGAAAGTGGCGTCTATGGCCGAGGACGTGGCGGGCGGCTTTTACCGCCGGTTTTCCAGTCCAGTGTTCCCATGGAATTGAAGCACCTCCTTGAAGACATGTGCGTGGTGGGGGGCAGAAAACAGGAGGTGCCTGCGCGCAGCAGCAGGAATATGGAGAACGAATGCGAAACCATGGAGTGCCGTCAGGGGAAAGTAGAAAGTAGGTGAAAAAAATCAGATGTGCACATGGCTTTTGTTTCGTTTGTAATTTACTCTTAAAGGGCGCTTCACAAGGTCACATGAGAAATTTTAGTCAGATACTGGAAGTGTTTGCGTGCCCAATGAAGAGCTTTGTACCACAAGAACTTTTTAATTGGTTCATTACGAGCCGCGAAAGCATGATGCCGGTAGGTGAGCTTGAAACCTTTGCCACTCGCAAGCCAAATTCCTTCCCTGCCCTCTTCGGTATCAGAGAAACTCGGAGCCGGAAGATCACACTACGTTAACGCATCAACACGCCATGCGCACGCAAGATTACACTATGTGCACATGACACTCCCAAGCCAGGTCGTGCGCACAAGTGGTGTTGTATCGTTTCGGCGCTCGCTCTATATAGTGTACTGCCTGTGTCTGTGGGATGGATCTGTCTATGCATTAGGAGAGGCTGGCATGGATCCTTTATCCTTATCACGACACAGCACGTCGCACCGCTGGAACTGCTGTAAGGGACTATGCACCAAAAACATGCTAAGCGTTGTCAGGGCTGGCGCCGGCGCGACGCAGGGAACGGCGAGAACAAGAACACAAAAGAAATATAGGCAGCTAAGTCTCGCATCGCTCTCGATTCGAAGAAAAAACTAAAGAAAAACGCGCGCAGATTCCGTTTGTATGTTTTAATACTTCGATTAACTTTCATTCTTCTATTCAAGCAACAGATATCACAAATTACAGATGTAGCCTCGAATAATTCTCGCAGTTTCATGTACTACTGTGACATACGAAGGACCATTCCTTGTTGAACTTCACCTCCACCACATTGGTGCGCGCGCCAGTGAGATCAAGGGCAAGCGGCGTTCAGTCTGACATTTCACCTCCTTCCGGGGAGCGTAGCGTTGCAAATCTTGGCAGACGTGATCGTTAGCGCAGTGCATGCATTACACTTCTAGCTAGAAACGCTCAAACCTGGTAAGCGGCCCTTTATGGTGTTCACACAATTAGAGGAGAAATTGAGCATGCGCTATTAGACCCGTCCAATACGAGGCTAACAGACCCTTCTGGCCTTTTAGCCGCTGGCTATAGAATCCTGTGCTGCCCTTCCCAGCCATGCCGAAAAGAAGCAGACCCAGGAGCGTGTTTATTCGATGGTGTACACTTAACTTACCATTCTGGACAATAAAAGGAGAGACCGTGTTCTGGAAACCGTGCCCGAAAAGGGAACCATTGCATGGCTATGCTAAATCATTAACGCCTTTGTGCCATCATAAAATATAACATTTGTTTGCTTTCCTGTCGTAGACCAGGTCGCGCACGCCCTTATTCGAAAATTTGAGTTTTTGTGAAAATTTATTGTGCCTATATTTACGATTTTGGGGGCCTAAAACTGTGTTTTTCCTGCCTATTTTTGGCGCCTAAAACGCGATTTTTAGTGCCTAAAAATCCGGCCTCTACTCATGACACTTTCGGGGCCGTTTCGCTAGCTTGATATACACCAATTTTGTGTTGATTAATTAATTAATTTCTGGGGTTTAACGTACCAAAATCGAATTTGGTATTGAGTGACGTGACTGTATGACGAGCATGAATAACAAGTGATAATATGGAAATCATGACATGTCATGTGCAACATGACTTGCATGCCACGCTCATGACACTCTCGTGGCCGTTTTGCTAGCTTGATATACACCAAATTTTTAAGGCGAAATCCTTTAATGTCTCATGCTCATGTTCGTCCGTCCGTCCGCCCGTCCGCGCGTCCGTCCCTGCAGCAGTGCCTTGGCACGGTGTCAGGTGGGCGCCGGGGCACGCAAACGCCGGTCGCGTTGGCTCTACAGCGCTCGCGCTTTGCTTTCGTAGCGTCGCTTTGCCCGGCGTCTCTAATCACGCAAGGAGGGAGACGCGCGCATCACGTTCCATTCTTACTGACCCCGTCTCAGTGGGCACAAGCGTTCGAGGAACATACTGTGGAACTGACAAAGTGTCCGCCAATTTAAACTCTGGAACGCGGATGGCGCCTGCACGATGCGCAAAGCGCTAGAATACGAACGCATGCGAAACGGAGGCAGATTGGTCTCGCGTCTCGCTGCGATTCGAGGTAACAAATTAGGCGAATATAAGTGGCAGGTGGTAACATGAAAATCTTGGCATGCATGTCATCTACTATGCCATTTACATGCCACGCTCATGGTGCGCTTGCGTGCAGTTCGCTAGCTTGATATACACCAAAATTTGTATTGCGCGACGTGACTGTATGATGAACACGAATGACAGGTCCTAACTTGTAAATAATGACATGCATATTATGTACAGCATGACATGCTTCTTGCTGGCTGCTTCGCATTACATCGATTCCCACAGTGCGTGGGATCTGCCAGTTTTTTTCTTTTAGAGTGTAGCTGCTTGGACCCTGCCTTGATTCCATCGGAGGTGCGCACAGTAGGAGGGGTGTGTGGGGAGCAAGGCAGGGGAAGGGGGGGGGGGGGGCAACGGTCAAAAGTGGGGCGGGGCCAGGGGTCGCAAGTTCGATCGATGTTGTCATTGCTTTCATCTTTAAGCACCTCATGAAGGCTAACATATCCCAATAAAAATGATGACGGAGGGCCCTGAAAACGTTCCGCGTCCGCATTTGGTGTTCGGTTTTGGAAAAACGAGGACACCTGGCCAGCTGCTTTGCTGCCCGCAGCTGATTTCAGCACCGGGCCGTTATCGCCTATTGCTCGTACGTTTTACAGAGCACGCTGTTGTGTCCAAGTTGTCGTCGTCCCGCTTTAGGGGATCGCCTATGTTTCTTCATGACAGTTTTTACAAAAATATAAAAAATAATCTTACCGGGTGTAAAAAAAAAGAAAAAAAAATGGCCGCGTATCTACGTGCTTCGCTGCAAATGTCGTCGAAAGACGATAGTCTTGTGCCGGCCGTACTACTATGTTTTGCCTTGCCACAGACAGCGCCTACTCTACGTTGAATTGGCTGCATCTGGCTGGCATTGATAAAACACTAGGGTCTTTAGAATTGGGCACCTATGTATTTTCTAATAGAAGAACACACGACCTGACACTAACATATTAATGTTGCGCCTCAGGTATGCGTAGTATTTGCTTTTTGATCGAATATGTTCACGTTTATGAAGGCAAACACCAGTTCAAGATGGCTGGGCGTTCAGAAAGTGGTTAAACTTTGGCCGAGTAGCTGAATCGGGTTACGGACAGACAAACAGAAAGACCAAAATTTTTGCGTTCAAGTATCCCAAGAAAGACTATCATCTTTTTTAAAAAAAAAAGAAAAAAAAAAGAAAAGAAACGCCGAGGGGAACGCGGGTGAGGATGACGCATTCAGGCTATTTGCTGCCCTACCCCCCGCCTCCTCCCGTTATTTGGAGGGATGCTATGAGCGTCCCTTTTATAACGGGGCGGTGACATGTCTGCCACCAGGCTCGAAAAAAAAAAAAATTGGGAAAAAAACTTCCTTGTTTCATGTTGGCCTAATGCCTTATCTACATTGATTAAATCTATGTTATTATACCAAAAAAAGAAATATAAATTCACGGTCCATCTCTCTGCCTCTTAAGGCAGAATGACCTTATTTTCCCCCCATTGTTTATTTTTGTACTTTATCTCTAGGTGGTGGTGGTGGTGGTTGTGATGTTGCAACAGGCGGGGTTAGCCTGGCCTAAATGGCCGGCAATTGTTCCGCCCGAGCATCTCTTGAATCATAGGGGTCCGTCACCAAATGTGACTCAGCAGGAAAGCCATCAGGATCCTCGCAGGTGTCTCGCAGGAAAGCCATCAGGATCCGTTGCACGCTCCTCCTCGTCGCCGTGGGCCCTTCAGGAAAAATGACATCTTCAGATGTCCCGTGCTTGTGACAACCTTTCTGCAAGCTGCGTACCATCTCTGTTCTTTCGCTGTCAAACTGCGGGCACAGCCAAATGAAATGCTCGATGTCGCCGATGTCACCACAAACGCCACAAAACGGGGAAGCGCCTCGCCCAGTCTTGAATGACCAAGCCGGCGTGTATGACTGATGCGGAAACTTGTAAAGTACTTTTCTGCCACCAATACTCTAACCGCCTCTTACTTATTTCTATCGCGGACGTGTTCAGCTTTCCATTATTAGTACCCAGCGCCACCTGTCACATCTGTTAGTGGGGAAACGGTCGTTACAGCCAGTCCGTTGAATGTGAATAGAGAATCTCAGTAGTCGAAATTGTTTGTCAGTGGTCAGTTAGTCTATTGAATGCTTCCCGCCGGCGTTACGCTTGTCGCGAAGACGTAACTGCACTTCATTTCAATACTGGCTGGTCGGACACAGATTCTTATGGAACAACGAAAAGTGGTTAATAAAGAAGAGTAAGGCAGAAATGGAAACAGCAGTACGGAGGTTGCTTCATTAAAATAAGGCTTTTTCCGCTGAAGTGCCCGTTCTTGCTCACTTTCCTTGCAATTAATTAATTAATTAATTTATTTATTTATTTATTTATTTATTTATCATGTAAACCACCAAGCAAGAGACCATTGCAGAGTGGAGCGATTAACAAAATATTGGAGAACACTGCTGCTGCATTAAAGGAAGTTACACAAGAGAAATAAAGCGCGACTGGTATGATCCGTACACCCCCCCCCCCCCCCCCCCCACCCGCTAAAAAAAAATATATATAATAATAGACCTTCATAAAACGCCATCCAGAAAGGGAAGGGATATTCAGACTTTACGATGTTGTTGCCTTTCGCGCAGCTGAGCGTATACAGGACGTTTTCATGACGCTGCGTTTGTCAGAAACAACAACAACAACAACAACAACAACAACAACAACAACAACAGCAACAACAACAACAACAACAAAAGCGTTGTTGCCTCCTCTCCGAAATGTCAGTTTTCCTTCTCTGTGTACACTTGCTACGGCGGTGGTCGTGAACTGTCGCGCTGCGCTGCCACGCCGTTGAAAACCATCGGTCGTAAACATGAGATGGCCGCGGCAGCGCTCACAAATCTTACGAAGGAGCGCATTCTCGGCATATTAATATAAACGTGCACATCCGGACCGCATTTCATCGTGATGGAGTTAGCGAGAAGCAGCCATGCGTGGTCTTTGGAGAAAAAAAAAAAAGGCTGATGAAAATGCGACAAGTGACAGTTGAACGGTTTTACGAGCGCATAAACTGTAAGGTCTCGTGCTTATAAAGGCTATCGAAACTCTATGAAGATACATGGCGTAGGCAAATCCCGCGCGATCGCGGAGTTTGCGAGGCTTCGCGAGCTCGCGTCTGTCTTTTAATCGCCCACGTCGATAAGTCGTTGACGGTCGTGCTTTCGCAACTCCCCAAAAGATTTTTTTCCCCGAAAACGCAGCCGCAGTGCGTCGAGAGTCTCCAAGCGCAGTTAGACATTCACGTCATTAATTAAGAGGACGTTAATGAGAAACCCTAACTCAGTTTATCCTTATAAGGCATTCATTCTAAAATCATTTTGTTATTTTTTTGTTGATTTCTCGATAACGCCGCGATTATTAGACGCTGCGATGAAACTAGTAGTTGCGCGCCTTCAATCTGGCACCGAAGCCTAGCATCGCTTGGTCAGACCTACGTCACTGGTTTAAATTATTTTCGCGTAAGACGGCCCGCGTGGGCTGTTACGGAACATGAGAACTCAGTAAAGTTCTTTAATTTAGCTCGTTTTTGTCCTCGACGTCTTCGTATAGCTCTAAGAAAAGAAAAAGCGTCCTTTAATTTTTTAACTTAATTTTATTTATTTATTTTTTTGCGATCGAGTCCTACTTTTCCTCGCATATGGCTGGCTTGCATGTGAACCACGCATGTGATTTTGTTTAAAGAGAGACGTGAACTTTCTTTGCGGAGGATTCTTCTCTCGTCCGAGAGTCGTGGAACTGAAAAGAAAGTTAGAGTGACTCTCTAAAGAGAGTCATATAGTGGCAAGTCAGAAATCCGGAAAGAGTCAAATTTTGACTCCCCCCCCCCCCCCTTTTCTTTTTATTAGAGTGATATCACAATGCAGTGGATACCTTTCCATGCAGAGAAACCGCGTCGTAGTTTTCCGAAGTAATAATAACGTATTCCCATTGCTTTCGGTTAGCGGTAATTTCTGATATGAATTAATTATACTTGAAAAAGTTAGAAAAGCACTTCGTAAGTGTAACTGAACTACTGGGTAATGTTGCCGTCTCTGATAATTATCGCTTTCTCCGTGACGTGTGCAACGCAGGCACAGTGAATACGAAAATTCGGCAGATCCCACGTACCATGGGAATGGATGTCATGCGAAGCATGTGGAGGGAAGGTGACTGGTGTAACTTTTTTTTTATTAAGCGAAACATTACGAAATGACGCTAGACATATGTACAAATGTTATACGCACCGACATGTATGTTGAACCGTCGTATATGTTTCATATAACCAGTTGTTAACAGTTGCGTAACGATGCCGAGAGCAGCATGGGTATTACCAACTCCAGAAGCGGTAAGCTGAAACGTAGTGCTTGTGCCTGCGAGGATGGTAGCCCTGGATAGTGCTACGTAGACCAACTTCAGTGGATGGCGCTTAACTGCAATCGACGCAAAGCCGACGTGATGCCTTTGTCATTGGAATACAGATGTTATGTTTATAAAATTAGATTGACAGCACTGCAACTAAAATTGACGTGTCACCAACATATCGCCTGCATACGATCTTTTTCCAAAGCAGTTTCGAGGCCTGACGTGGCTCTGTGGTAGAATACTTGATTGCCACGCAGAATGCTTGGGTTCGATTTCTGCTGGTACCAAACATATATTATTTGCATTCGTCGGGTCAATGCTGCCGATGTCTGTTTTTCTTAACGCTCTCGCATTTAAATTACCAATGTCGGTTCTCACCGTTCCTCGGTAGATATAAACTGTCAAACACCTGTGGCTCATAATCGCATACCGCGGGCCGTGGTTTACGGGTATGTGCCAGACGTGTCTGGAGGAAAGGGTTTGATTTCGTACGCGACGGGATTTTCACATTATTCATGTCATGACCAGACAGTCATAATCGTCAAACCCTCTTACCCTCCCATACTAATTTTGGTCTACCCCAAGTTAAGGAGGTGATCGCGAGAGCATCCAGACGTAGGCAGCTAAATAGATAGATAGATAGATAGATAGATAGATAGATAGATAGATAGATAGATAATACGTAGACAGGAACGCTAAAAGTGTCTGCAGTACGCAAAGAAATGCTTCGCATTTAATACATCCCTCTGGTTTGAAAGCGTCTGTGACCGAGGAGTCATCGTGCTTACGCACCTGGAAATATAGGTAGAATGAACGTCCTTTATTGTGAGAATCTAGCATCAGTGAGGCGGGACGTTGCGCCGCCCGCCACCTACCCGTCTGATGCCGCGTCGGTAATAACTTCACTCCGCATAGGCCACCCTTTACGGTTTCTCGGTTGTTGTTCTACTACTTCTTCTCCGGCCTGGTTCCCCACTGCTAGTATCGTGTAACCACGGCGTAGATGATAATAATAATAATAAAACAAAATAAGCTGACAGCCGCGCATAACGAGTACCAGGATAAGAGGTTGGGTCGTGGTACAGGTTAGGTCCACGAAGAAGCCCGAAACGCAAAGGCACGGCCTACAAGAGAGGTCGGGTTCCTTGTTACACAGGTCGTTATTTTGATGCTGTCATTCCTGGCGAAAAGGCCGCAGTGTTGTCGTTGTTATACGGCGCGCTTAGTTCTTTACCCTTTGCTTTGTTTTGTTTGTTTGTTCATCAAATGCCTCCCACGTGCGTCTTACTTGCGACGAGGGATCAAGGGCTCGCCTGCAATCCCGACCCGAGTCTTTAGCGTGACCGCGGTCCTTCCCTACAACGCAGTCGCGAGGGTTATGGGGCATAAATTCATGCCGCCGGGGGGATCTCGTGGTCCTGGCAAACAAACATTACACCGTGCGAGGGGTCGGCGGCGGCGTTTTATTACTTTCTCCTTCCTACGGGGCAAGTGCGTAAAAAACCGGGACGATCAAAGTCTCCGCGCGACTGGTCTTCCTGACAATAGGCGATAAAAAGCGAAGAAGAGAAAGTGGATTGGCCCCCGCCGCTTTCTTCTCGACCTCTCGGTTCGCCTGCCATTAGAGAAATGAATCGTGCATCCGAGCCGAGACGGAGCCAACGCGAGCCACTTGAGAGAGTCCCGGATCTTTCTGGGCAAGAGGGAGCCGCCGTTCGTACGCGCGCGGAACAATGTTTCCGCTTATACGAGCGACGTCCCATACGGGGTACCCGCTTCTTTGAACCACGGTCATCCTCGTTAAGCCTTGTTCTTCAGACACCGAGATCAGTTTCCTATATGAAGCCGGAGCTCTGATGCTCTTTAATCTAGCACTAGGCATTCCCCACTAAATTCTCTATCCGCATGATTCTATAAGAAAAGTCGCGTGACCCCTTATCTATCCGCCTCAGACGACTTCAAGGCAAAAACCATCTTTTCTTTCTTCTCAATGCATTTTATTAATCTTCTTACAAGACCTATATCACTTAAAAGGAATGCTACATCTATCATTGCCCAAGCCTTTATGTGCATCAACTGTTCGTCTACAACAAATTAAACTTTATTTCTACCTAACTTGAGCATACGCCAATCAGTTAAAGCCTAGCGTTTCTTACCTTTTCCTGCGGAATCGTGTCATCCATAAGAATGAAATCGAGCGCTTATCTTTATTGCGCAACTACGCATAAACCACACGGATGATTGGCGAATGCCATGTTTCGCCACGTTCGCATCTATGCAAAATCTATATACTCGTTACTCTTAACAAGTAACGTGATCGCGGCGAGAGGTCGGAGGGGGGTCGGAGCGATGAGGGCTGCATACGCCGCTTCATTCTACGTCGTTGCCTCCAGCCGTCCTGGAAGTCGTCGTCGTCCGTCGTCGTGGCGACGGCAGTGGACGCCGCGCGGTGAGTTTGGTCGGCCGTCGATTCGCTTGGGTCGTTCTGAACGGCCCAGTCTTCTTTGGGGGCGTAGTGTGTGCGTACCACCGAGAAGACCTGAAAGAAGAAGATTTCATAATAATAATAATAATAATAATAATAATAATAATAATAATAATAATAATAATAATAATATCTTGGGTTTGACGTCCCAAAACCACGATGTGATTATGAGGGACGCCGTAGTGGAGGGCTCAGGAAATTTTGGCCATCTGGTGTCTGGTGGTGGTGGTGGTTGTGATGTTGCAACAGGCGGGGTTAGCCTAGCCTAAATGGCCGGCAATTGTTCCGCCTGAGCATCTCCTGAATCATAGTGGTCCGTCACCAAATGTCGCACAGCCCAGTGTCTCGCAGGAAAGCCATGGTGTCCTTTAACGTGCGCTGTCATTGCACAATACACGGGCCTCTGGCATTTCGCCTCCATCGAAATGCGGCCACCGCGGCCGGGATCGAAACCTCGACCTGCAGGTCAGCAGCCGAGCACCGTAACCGCTGCTCCACCACGGCGTACGTGTCGGCAGATTTCAGACACGGCTTAGTTGCACAACCGCTGCCATGGACATCGAATAAACTTGGACCACTTTGATACTTTCTGATGACATTAATGCATTTGACGTCATTCACACTGATACAACGAGAAATGTGGCTGATAGAGTTGCCGGAGTTCGCCTAACTGGGCTGGTTGGTTCATGATTAAGACGTGAACAAACAGCGCTGGACACGGGATGGTGAGAGAACGACGGACGAGTTGTTAAGTTCAGATAGAGTTGTTGAGGCAAGATGACCTCGCCTTCGCTGCTGGGTCAGCGCGAGCGGGGAACATGGGAAAGGGTTGGGGGGCACCGGCCCCCCACCGCCAGAATTCTTCCATGCCCCCTCCTCTTTGCACCCCCCCCCCCCCCCAAGAGAAAACAGTCAAAACACGATACGTAAGTCCCCCCCCGCCCCCCCTAAATCTCATTGAAACAAACCTGGCACCGCCCTCACTTCGCTGTAGTAGCCTAGTTTCTGCCTCAATGAAGAGACAAGGCCCCTCGCCGAAACCTCGCCTTCAGCCACATTGTTCTTTTAGGGGTGAAGCTCCTTAAGGCGTAGGCTTGTCGGCCGTTGTAGTTGTCCGTCGTAGCCACCGTATAGTGGAATGTACCCACTACACGTGATAACGATGACGATGACGCTGATGACCATGAAGAATAAGCGCGTAGCCACCGTATAGTGGATTGTACCCACTACACGTGATAACGATGACGCTGATGACCATGAAGAATAAGCGCGTAGCCACCGTATAGTGGAATGTACCCACTACACGTGATAACGATGACGATGACGCTGATGACCATGAAGAATAAGCGCGTAGCCACCGTATAGTGGAATGTACCCACTACACGTGATAACGATGACGCTGATGACCATGAAGAATAAGCGCGTAGCCACCGTATGGTGGATTGTACCCACTACACGTGATAACGATGACGCTGATGACCATGAAGAATAAGCGCGTAGCCACCTTATAGTGGAATGTACCCACTACACGTGATAACGATGACGATGACGCTGATGACCATGAAGAATAAGCGCGTAGCCACTGTATAGTGGAATGTACCCACTACACGTGATAACGATGACGCTGATGACCATGAAGAATAAGCGCGTAGCCACCGTATAGTGGATTGTACCCACTACACGTGATAACGATGACGCTGATGACCATGAAGAATAAGCGCGTAGCCACCGTATAGTGGAATGTACCCACTACACGTGATAAAGATGACGATGACGCTGATGACCATGAAGAATAAGCGCGTAGCCACTGTATAGTGGAATGTACCCACTACACGTGATAACGATGACGATGACGCTGATGACCATGAAGAATAAGCGCGTAGCCACCGTATAGTGGAATGTACCCACTACACGTGATAACGATGACGATGATGACCATGAAGAATAAGCGCGTAGCCACCGTATAGTGGAATGTACCCACTACACGTGATAACGATGACGATGACGCTGATGACCATGAAGAATAAGCGCGTAGCCACCGTATAGTGGAATGTACCCACTACACGTGATAACGATGACGCTGATGACCATGAAGAATAAGCGCGTAGCCACCGTATAGTGGATTGTACCCACTACACGTGATAACGATGACGCTGATGACCATGAAGAATAAGCGCGTAGCCACCTTATAGTGGAATGTACCCACTACACGTGATAACGATGACGCTGATGACCATGAAGAATAAGCGCGTAGCCACCGTATAGTGGAATGTACCCACTACACGTGATAACGATGACGCTGATGACCATGAAGAATAAGCGCTTTCCAGACCACACATTCTCTTTCTGCCATGGATGAAAACGATCGTGAACGCGCTCTCGCCCTCGAAAGGCAAAACCGCAACGCCGACAACAAACGTTCCCCTGAGCTTAACGTCATATATGAGGAAAACAAAATCAGGGGAACCCCCTCCTTGTGGTCCGTAGAGCTCTTGAACAAAATCATCATCTACCCCATATGTAAATAATAAAACATTGTGTATATACTTTATCAATATGTAAATAATGAAACATTGTGTATATACTGTATGTATAATCACACCACACCCCCGCGTCTGTGTGTCAGGTCTTTGTATGATGATCGAGTGGGCAAAATTTACGGGGATTGACGGTTTACCAGATTACCTCCGGAGCTTCGCCCACTCATCATCATTCACTTCGTGGATATGGCGTGATTTTTTTTCTGTTAATCGCTGCTGTTTCTATCATCACTAATCACTATTTGTCATGTTGTGCCCTGTAAAAGATAAACTACGTGCACAAGCAATACTGTTGGTAAAACGTGTCGGCTTTTATACATACAGGATTCGAAGATTCCTAACGTTATCGATTGTGGCCCCGTTAGTTCCAGAATGAAGTCGACTGCTCGCGTCGTGCAAGCAATTTTATCAGAGACGGTCTAGAACAATCGGGAAGGTTCCCAGAGTGAATGAGAAACTTTATTCTAGAAATAGAATTCTCTCGCGGCGAACATGGAGTCCTCGGTGCAGGGTCCCTGCGGCCTTTTCGGCGCGGCCTGCACCGAGCGGTGGTTACGCGTGTAATTGTCCAGTCACGTGGAAATACAGAAAGAAGTGCGCATGCCACTGTTATTAATTGCTATTAAGAACTTCAGGAGTCCACCTTACTGCACTAACCCATTACCTTATTTTGCATTTGTAGAGACGCAAGCGCAGAGCGAAGTGTTTTCTACCTACGTCTATTTTACTCATGCTTCGTGAATAAAGCACGTACACTAAAAAACTACCAAATTGGCATCAAGAAAACATTGTTTCATTTGCGCTTACAACAGGGCCGCCAAATGTTATTAAATTGCCTTGTAACCACTACTGTTCGACTTCTCCACGTCCTTTAATCCGGGGTCAGCTATTCCTCCACTAGAAAACGAAAGTCAATTTAGATCCCTTGATATGAGCAACGCGTACTTAACCGTATCCGTCCGTAGACATCGTTGTCGTATACTCGTACATCTAGCAGTCTTCCACCACCGCCACCGACACATTTAATACGTCACCAGTGCCGCAGATCGTGCTGGTATTGACTTATTCACAGGGTTTCCACAACACAAAACAAAACAGGCGCTATAAGATACACCGTGAGAAAGCGCTCCAGGGCTCGCATCGAGCACCTGCATCCTGAATCCACGATATGATGATGACGGAAGCCGTAACGGAGGGCTCCGTAAATTTCGACCACCTGGGCTTCTTTAACGCGAACATACATCTAAGCACACGGGGCTGCAGCGTTATGCCTCCATCAAATCGTCTGCCGTGACCGGGATTCGATGTCGCCACCTGCGGGACAGCAGTCAAGCGTCCTAACCATTAGACCACCGCCGCGGGTATTTCGAGCACTTGGGAGTTCTTTAACGTGCACACAGTCTGTGAGCACACGGGCGAGCGTTCTTTCATTTGAGCAAAGCAAACGAATGGCTAAAGTGTGCTTAATGAATGAATGAATGAATGAATGAATGAATGAATGAATGAATGAATGAATGAATGAATGAATGAGTGAATGAATGAATGAATGAATGAATGAATGCGTAGCTTCCACAAAAGAGAGGTTAAGCGTCAGCAGTTGTGCAGCGCGTCTACCCACAGACATAGCGCTAGCCGCCTCACTGACTACCACAATCTAAGAGGCGTGGTTAACAATACGTAAAGGTATACGCGGTCGAGGTTCGCGCGCAGCCGCAGCACTTTCCCACGATGCAGCACGGCAGGGGACGTGACTCACAACGTTAATCTCGTCGCTGACGACGAGATTTTTCGCTGCGCCCAGCGGAAATTGAAGGACCGGTGGGAGCGTACGTTTTGACACCTGGGAGCGGCCGGACGCGAGCGCAGCAGGTAGACAGCGAATGTGATCGACCGTGACGGACGCTCGCCTCTCGCGCACTAGCTCGAACGTACACACACGCGCAGCCACCGGTGAAAGCCAGCGATTGGAAATGCCCGTAAAGCTTTGCCGTCTAGGCATTAAGTCAGCTTGGACGTGTAGCATATTCCTTTGAAAAATTGGATGACGCTTAAGCTTCGCCTTCACGAGTGGAATGCTACATCATTATCCTGCGCTCCGCCTCTGTAGCGAAGAACACTTAACGTGTCTGTGAGGCAATAATAATAATATCTGGGGTTTTACGTCCCAAAACCACGATATGATTATGAGAGACGCCGTAGTGGAGGGCTCCGGAAATTTTGACCATCTGGTGTTCTTTAACGTGCACTGACATCGCACAATACACGGGCCTCTACCATTTCGCCTCCATCGAAATGCGACCGCCGCGGCCGGGATCGAACCCGCGACCTCGGGTCAGCAGCCGAGCACCGTAGCCACTGTTCCATCGAGGCGGACTGTCTTTAAGGCAACACGCGCACAAGGCAACATACGCACCTGCGTAGCGGTATGCTTTGTTGATACCGTTGCTGATCGTGATAGTGATGATGATAATGATGAATTATAACTGAACCCTTCGTAACGGGGTGGGCAGCATTAAACCACCCCTTCGTTACGCAAGTCACAATGTGTGACGCCCTATCCGATTCTACGCTTCTGCCATGCAGTATTACAAGATATAATATTCCACCCTAGCCGGGCTAGTGCGTGAAACTGCTTAGAGGGGAAAAAATTTACACCATCTTCCCAAAGGGAACCCTGACGGGATGCGAAGCAGCAGCGTTGCGCACGGGTGGCGTCACTGGTTGAACGGCGCTAACGCGGGTGCTGCGGTGAGCGCTGGAAGATTCGTTTGAAGCGATGGCTGGCGTAGGTCTTGTCGTTTCTTCAGAGTGGACACGGGCGCTGGACCGGAGCTGGCGCGCGTTTCGCCTTGACTACCACGGCCTTGTGATCGGTGAAGTGCACGCTGAGAGGTTCCTGCAGACATTCGACGTCGAAGTTGGCAAAGACAAGATCGATGCACGTTTCCCTTATCGTGGTAGGTAGTTTCCGTTCCGCCGACACGCACTTCAGCGAGTGCACGTCACGCATGTAATCGACGAGCCATTCTCCTCCTCCTCCGCTGACGTCAACGTTGAAGTTTCCCGCGACTGTAAGAGGCGCGCGTCGACACGCCTCGCCGCAATCAGTCAGCGTCTCCTCGAGACAGCGCTCGAGGCGAGCGCGCGGCAGGCGAGGGAGAGAGTGACGTCAGCGCGCACTGCGAGGGGAGCGTGACGTCAACGCGCAGCTGCGGCGTGACCTACTTGGCACCGCTCCAACACCTGCGGCGAGAGGAGCGCGCTGCGGCGCGTTCGTACGGACGTACGGACGGAGGGACAGCGTTACACAGGCTAGTCAAATAGCTGCTTCGCATCTAAAAACCGAAGTAGTTCTAATCTTCAATACAGTCATATATAGGGTGAGAAGTCACCATAACAGATCTATTATGGCGACTTACGGGCCCCGACTATGCCCATCATGATCAGATCGTGGTTACCTTGCGTAATACCCAGGGCAAAGTTGGTATGTTTACTTACCTGAAAAGACATGCACACGAAGACGCTGGCCGAAGCGACCGAGATCACCATGAGGGCCGCGCTACAGGGCGTCGACCAAGAGCGACCCGAGGCCTGGTCATCCTGGAAGACGCTGGCCAAAACGACCGAGATCACCACCAGGGCCGCGCTACAGGGCGTCGACCAAGAGCGACCCGAGGCCTGATCATCCTGGAAGACGCTGGCCGAAACGACCGAGATCACCACGAGGGCCGCGCTACAGGGCGTCGACCAAGAGCGACCCGAGGCCTGGTCATCCTGGAAGACGCTGGCCAAAACGACCGAGATCACCACCAGGGCCGCGCTACAGGGCGTCGACCAAGAGTGACCCGAGGCCTGATCATCCTGGAAGACGCTGGCCGAAACCGACCGAGATCACCACGGGCCGCGCTACAGGGCGTCGACCAAGAGCGACCCGAGGCCTGGATCATCCTGGAAGACGCTGGCCGAAACGACCGAGATCACCACCAGGGCCGCGCTACAGGGCGTCGACCAAGAGCGACCCGAGGCCTGGTCATCCTGGAAGACGCTGGCCAAAACGACCGAGATCACCACCAGGGCCGCGCTACAGGGCGTCGACCAAGAGCGACCCGAGGCCTGATCATCCTGGAAGACGCTGGCCGAACCGACCGAGATCACCACCAGGGCCGCGCTACAGGGCGTCGACCAAGAGCGACCCGAGGCCTGATCATCCTGGAAGACGCTGGCCAAAACGACCGAGATCACCACCAGGGCCGCGCTACAGGGCGTCGACCAAGAGCGACCCGAGGCCTGATCATCCTGCAAGAACGACGAAGAAGGCGAGACGGCGACGACGGCGTTGCTGGATATGCCGGTTTCCGGAGCTCGTTTTCCCTCTTCTGGCGACGACGTCGCAGGTCTTGGGACCTGGGTCTCTTCGAAACGTGGCTTCCGTCCGCGAACATTCGTCGCCGCACTGGCATTACGGCCGACGACGCCTCCTGGAACCGCGAGGCGTTTCTTCTTGCTCGAAGACTTCCGCCCTTCGACTTCGCTCCTCGAAGACTTCTGCCCTTCTTCGTTGGAGCGTGACGCGGCGGCATCGTGCGTTCGACTCGTCGCTCCGCTCGCTTCGTTGAAGGCGGACGTGTAATTCTCCGGTTGCGAGCTTTCCGTTGTCTTCGAACTTGTAGCTGCGACAGCGGCTTGTGTCCTCGGCCGTCCTCCGCTTGCCACTATCCTGGCGCCTGTCCTGCCTCTGGCTGCAACGTGAAAAGGGACGGCCGGGTCCATGCCACCTTGGACTCCGTGATCTGCAGGACAACAATACTATTTAACACACAGACCTAACGCATATGAAAGAAGACATGCACTCATTACTTCCTTTGCCGACGCAGTGGCCCAATCGTTACAGTGCTCGGCTCCTGACCCGAAAGACGTGGGTTCGATCCCGGCCGCGGCGTTCGCATTTGCGATAGAGGCGAAATGCCGCACACGTGTGATCTCAGCGCACGTTGAAGAACCCCACCAGGTGTGGGAATTATCCGGTGACCTCCACGTGGCGTCTCTCATAGTGAGGGGGGTTTTGGGACGTTCAATCCCACAAACCTGACATTACCGCTGCCACACCTTACACCAGGGTGTCGGAACGAAATGTTTTTCGTTACGGTTTTAGTTTCGTTCCACCGCAAAAAGTTCCGTTCCGTTTCTGTTCCGGAACGAAAAAAAAAAAAAGTTCCATAACGGTTCGTAACGTTATTTATTTGAATGCGAAATTTTGAAGTTAGAGTAACGATAAAAGTACACTAAAAGCTCGCTAATTCGAACTCGGTTAATTCGAACTTACAGTTAATTCGAACTGACACAGCCCTATGTATTTCTGTGGGGGAAAACTCCCGATAATTCGAACGCGTCGGTATCTACTACGGTTAATTCGAACTGGGAGCCCCCCCGGCTTTCGTCCCTCCTCGCAGAAATAGGCCCAGACTGATCACCTAAATTACACATTACTTTCATCTGTGTAAAACAAATGTAGTGATTGATGTCCATGTATGCTTTTATGGTTGTAAATGTCATCTGTCTGCTGCTGCTGCTGTATGAGTGACTCGGCCCAGTCAGGCAATGTTTGCTTTTAGCCGTGTCTCCTTGGACAATTTCAATATTGTTCTAAATAAACTAAGAAAGAAAGACTTTAAATTTTGATTGTGTTAACTCCGCCATGTTAATGAACGTGTTTTGGAGCACAAATAGCTTCGTATATTTTGGCATTAAGGCTCACTGCTCACGTGAATGCGAGTCGCTGCTTGTTTCTGGCGTGTCACTGACTGATCAATAAATTCTGTTCGCTGTTAGAGCATGAACTTAATTTACGAAATTGCCTGCCACAAATGTGTAGTATCGCCTAATTTGCAAGAACGAGTCCGGGTGGCTTCTCTGGGTTCTCTCCGCACAGTGTGGCGCGATGTCTGTTCATTCTAGCGCCTGCCCGCTAATTCAAACACCGTTCAATCCGAACAATTTTATAGTCCCATTAGAGTTCAAGTTAACGAGCCTTTACTCTGTTGGATTTGTCGTATAATTACTCACGCTCTTCTTAAGAAAGTGGGACAGGGGTAGAGCACGTTCTTGCCACGTTCTTAAGAGGAGCACAACTAACTGTACAACGAATTCCTACAAATCATCGCAAACCAGTGTCCTTCTGAGTTATAGCAGACTTTTTGAAAAGTGAATTACGAATATTTTGAGCACGCTCAATACTTTGCGTCAAGGGAATGAGTATGATCTCAGAAGCAGCCCGTCATCGATTGTACCTCTCATATGCGAGACCACTGTTCATATAAAACAAACTTGCGCGCCGAGAATGCCCTCTCCACGCTGTAATGTGTCGCGGGCACACGAAAGTCCACTTGAGTTAATATAAACATCTCTGGTTGCCACTGTTCTCATTTTTCGCACAATTTCAACTCATCCTTACTTTCAGAATTCTTGCCTGGGGTATGCGCTAGTTCTGTACTCCGAGATGTGCATTATTGCTCACGTTGCATGACCTCAGTTGTTCCGGACTGTCAAGTTTCCGAGTGAAACGAAAAACGATAAAAAAAATTCGGTTTCACTCCGGAACGAAATAATAGATAACGTTTCGGTTACGTTTTCGTTCCGGTAAAAAATATCGTTTTTTTTCGTTTTTCGTTTTCGGTTTTCGTTCCGTTCCGATACACTGCCTTACACATTACGTTTACAGAAACGCCGGATACCCAACTTCTGAACACTGCGGAACATACTCTCCAAGTAAGAATACACATTGTGGGAGTTCCCAGGCACTTCCACCATCAAAACACAATGCTATTGTATTGTGCTGTATCAAAGCACAATACTATTTTAATTATCACCCAAGATGCGTCCGAGAAGCTGGGAAAAGGGGACAAACAACCGTCATTATGGAATGACGTCATCGTGACGTCATTGATCGCCGAAATATGCGTCGTCGTCGGGACGTCACGTGGTGACGTCACCATATGACGTCGTTTCCAAAAGGCGGGCCGATTCCGGAGGCACTGCAAAGCCGCATGTGCTGTGGAAACCTTGCAATGCCTTTGAATCCAGGAGGCCGTGTAAAACCACGTAAGGCGCAGAGAGCTTTCGGGCAGGCACAATTATAAATAGGCAAACTCACTCATGAGTCGACTCACTCAGATTCACTCGGACTCAGATCGAGGCGTGAGTCTGAGTCTGCGTGAGCTCGAGTGAATAATAGTTCGGCGAGTTTGAGTTCGAGTTTGAGCCCGGTCGAGCTTGAGTTTGAGCCCGGTGGAGATAAAAATTTTAGTGAGTCTGAGTCCGAGTGAGCCCGGTTGAGGGAAATTTTGGTGATTCCGAGTCAGAGTGAGTCCTACGCGCAAAATATATTTCGTGAGTGAGTCTGAGTGAGTTCCACATTTTTTTGCCGACCTATGGCCCTGTCTACTCAACTTCGGCTATAATATCAGCCCTTATGTCAGGCTCACGTTTACTCTAACCGTCTACTCGCGCATACTTAAACGCACTAGCGTTCATACGCAGGCTCAATATTTATTGACCATAGGCGTGCGTAACGGATGGGGCAATCTATTTGACGGGAAGTTGATAAAAAGTACATCGTGTGGGTTATCTCTTTCAATAAAAATGTCCCTGCTGGATTACAACCACTGATAACTCCAATTTCAAGGCACCATATCAAAAGGCGCAGAATAGAGCACCGAATACGCGTGATATTGGTGCTAAAGAGCATCGCCACTCTGGTCTGGAAACCTGAGTAAACGCTAACGGGCTCATGAGTAGACTCACTCCGACTCAGTTGGACTCAGGTGGAGCCGTGAGTCTGAGTCTGAGTGAGTCCGGTACGCTAACGGACTCATGAGTAGACTCACTCAGACTCACTTGGACTCAGGTCGAGCCGTGAGTCTGAGTGAGTCCGCTACGCTAACGGACTCATGAGTAGACTCACTCAGACTCACTTGGACAAAGGTCGAGCCGTGAGTCTGCGAGTCCGAGTGAGTCCGGACAGGGAAAATTTTAGTGCGTCTGAGTCCAAGTGAGTCCGATTGAGGAATATTTTATTGAGTATGAGTTCGAGGGAGCCCTAAGCTCAAAAATATATTTCGTGAGTGAGTCTGAGTGAGCTCCAAATTTTTTGCCGACCTATGTGCACAATACGATCGACTAGGAAGAAAAAAATTACACCACCTCCCGCTAAAGGGAACCATGTGTAGATGTGAAGCAGCGGGCGCTAACGCTTACACTGGCGGCGCCGTTGACGCTGGCGCTCATCGCAGCGTTGTGCAGGAGAGAAAACTGGGGAGGCGCAAAGCAGGCAGTGATGTAGCAGTGTTTCCTACTGGAACATGTCAATCGCTGCTAATGGGCAATGAGAGACAGAAGACTCCGACTGGACACAGACACCCGCACTCCGCTTTTAGTTAACGCGCACGCTGCAAATTTTCATTGTTCAACAATGCACAGGAGAAATCTCCCACCGGCACCGCCTTGGAGGTCAATATCCAGTGCCATATATACGGCGTGGCCAGTGAACGGTTGGTAGTCGGTTTTAAATGCGAATGCATTTTATAGTCGGGCTATGTCAGGCATCCGGCGTTGGCGTTGGCGTTGTCCGCGGGGGAGGAGGATAGGTTGAGGAGGTGTGCGCGCCGGCAGGTGTTAGATGTGAAGCATCTTATGGCGAAGCTTAATCCGGTGGTGGTGGTGTACGGCGTGACCACCCTTACTGCGCATGCGCAAACCCTTTCAAAAAAAAATAAAAGTAAAAAACCTCCTCTCTCCCTCCTCTAGGCATCCCTCCCCGCGGCAACCACACCCCCCACTGCGCATGCGCCTCCCCTCCTCTCTCCCCTGCTACGCTCCCCCCTCTCTCCTCCAGGCATCCCTGCCCGCGCCGTGCACCACCCCACTGCGCATGCGCGTCCCACCTCTCTTCTCCCTCTCCTACGCTCCCCCCTCTTCTCTAGGCATCTCTGACCGCAGCGTCCACACTCCCACTGCGCATGCGCGCCCCCTCTCTCTCTCTCTCTCCTGCGCCCCCCCTCTCCTTCTCTCGCCTCGCGACGCCGACACAGGCAGCGTCTGCTAGCGAGTTTCTTCGTTGAAAAAACCGACTGCTCGCGCTGCACAACCGTTCACTGGCCACCCCGTATATATGGCAATGAATCTTGACCCCCAATGTGGTGCCGGTGGGACATTTCTCCTGTGCGTTGTTGAACAATGAAAATTCGCAGCGTGCGCGTTAACTAAAAGCGGACTGCGGTGGAGCTCGGCGGAGCTATATATGAAAAAAAAAATTTTTTAAAGAAATAAATAAAAAAATAAGAAAAATTAAAAAAAACAAGAAAAAAGCAAAAAAAAAAGGCGCTGAGCCGTGCTCCCGACCGGGCTGCAGAAATTAGGCGCCTTTTCCTTCATCGAACCACAACCACCATATATAAATGGAGTGAAGCGCGCGCAAAATGCATTCGCATTTCCTCACGATTCCCTTCGGGGGAGGTGGGGGGCATTTTTTTTTCAACCAAGAAACTCGCTAGCAGACGCTGCCTGCGTCGGCGTCGCGAGGCGAGAGAGGGGGGAGCGTAGGAGAGGAGAGAGAGGGGTGACACGCATGCGCAGTGGGAGGTGTGAACGCCGTGGGCAGGGATGCGTAGAGGAGAGAGGGGGGAGCATAGGAGAGGAGAGAGAGGGGGACGCACATGCGCAGTGGGGAGTGTAGACGCCGCGGGCAGGGATGCCTAGAGGAGAGAGGGGGGAGTGTAAGAGGGGAGAGAGGGAGGGGAGGCGCATGCGCACAGTGAGGGTGTGGTTGCCGGGGTGGGGAGGGATGCCTAAGGAGAGAGGGGGGGAGAGGAGGTTTTTTATTTTTATGTTTTTTTAAAGGGTTTGCGCATGCACAGTAAGGGTGGGCACGCGGCACACCACCACCACCACCACCGGATTAAGCTTCGCCATAAGATGCTTCACATCTAAAAGAAGATGGTTTTCGCCTTCCATTCGACTTGGGTGATTGCGTAAAGGACGATGTGACTCTCTCTCGCTATACTTGAAGACAAGAAGTGTAAATTTAAGGGCTCGTTTTTCTTTGTTAAGCGCGATATTAATGAACACTATAGCTGTACTTGCCGTTGTCACCGCGACGACTCCGGCGTCCTTCATCGTCCGAGGCGTGTCCGTTCGGCTCATGCCCGTCCTGCGATCCACGGCCTTGAGGCCCGGGGCAGCCCACGTCCTGGACCTGGCCGACGGAGTCGCGTCCGTGGTCGTCCTGTCCAGTGCCTGGTTGTTGGCGATCGTTCTCGCGGACACAGCCTGGCCATCCGTGTCCTAAGGCAAGAGCCAGCCTCAGTGTTTTGTCCCTGATGGCCGTTCGGCTCGATGCAACCGTACTGTCACTTTCCTCACAGTCTTCCTTCCTCGTGTCACAGGCTACTCCTTCCAGGTACTCCAGCCTGTTCTCGTGGTCCATCTTGAGACGTGCACTGTACTCTTGAGACAACTTGGTGAAAGCTTTAAGGCTAAATTTCAAGGGCTGATCGTTCGGACGCGCGTCAGTGGCTTCTTCGTCCTTCTCCTCGTTCGCTTCGAAGGGAGCACGTGCGCTCAGGAATCAACTGACCGTTGTGTAGATGTAGATCCTAAAGTTAACTAGAGTAGAGTATAGTAGATCCTTGAATATGTGGCGCACACCCACGCTGGGGGGATTGGACTCACACCCATCCTGTGGGATTGGCCGACGATCGGGTAGCTTAGAAAAAATATATAAAATATGGAAAAGAGAATAATTTGTCGTTTTACTAAAAATACTTTTCATCAGAACTGATATTTCGAAAATGAAAAGGCAGATCGAAATAATTCCCTTCGAATAAAAATTTACGGAATAATACAAGAAAATATAATGGAGCCAACTTTGGTTAACTGTGCAGCTTTGGAACCGTGGTTATTGTGTCAGTCTAATTGACGGTGCAATTAAATCTTGTTAATTTACAAGAACGAGACTGACCTTTTTCTCGCAATCTCAGTGCAGTGTGTGCGTTAGAGAGAAATAACTCTTATTTATCTAATCGGCAAATTACCCAAACGGAGGCGTCCTCAGCCTGAGCGTTTATATTACGACGTGGCCAGGCCCATCAGAGTCGGCTGACTTTTATGAACGAAGCGCATCTGGCCACCCGTTTATAGACTTTTTTTGTGTGTTTTTTTTAAAATTTTATCGAGGTCTTCGTCTGTTTTTATTCCCTTTCCTGTCTTCTTTTCTCTATATCAAAGAGCGGAGCTGGGTATCCTTCCTTGTTTCTCTTTACTTTCTCTCTTCCTATCTTTTCTTTCTATTGCTTCTTCTCTTAATTCTTGTATCTCTATTATTGCGATAGCAATTATATGGACACTTGCGGCTGGTTTTCGCCGTCGGCGTCGGCGTCCGCGTCGGCGTCGGCGTCGGCGTCATTTGCCGTATATGTATATGTATATATATAACCGGCCCCGCTCGTCGTTCGTGAGCGTGAAAAGACGCGAGGGGGGGGGGGGGGGTCCCTCGAGCGACCTTCGATTTTACGAGCGGGGGCGCGGGCGCGCGCGTTATCTCCCCTTCTCGGCGGCCGACAGCGGGAGGCCGGCGTACCCTTCTACGTGCTGCGCTCTCAACGCGAAGAGAATTCTCTTAAACAAGCGAGCGTTTTCTAGAGTTGCGTGAGATCGGATCCAAAAAGAGTTAGCTGCCAGCCTCACTTCGTATAACATTACAATTTTTTGCTATCGCATTCATTGCTTCACCCTTGCGGTGAAACTGTGACTTTTTTGGATCTGTTTTTTTCTATTTCTTTCTTTCTTTATCTATTAGTCTCTTGATCGCTCTTGCTATCTTCATTTCTCTTTCCTCCCTTTATCTCTCCGCTTCTTCCTCTCTATTCCTTTGTTTCCCTTTCTCTTTTTCCTTCTCTTTCTGTCTTGGGCTCTTTTTCTATCTCTTTTTCACGTCTGTTTCTTCCTATGTTTCTATTTTTTTTATTTATGTATGAAAAATATGGGAAGGTAGGCTACGTAAGAGCCGGCTATCCCAACATCATGGCAGCAATATAGAAGATACATACAAAGATAAGAAAATAAAAACAATAAAAGAAGAAAAATAATCAGAAGTACTATGTACATATATACAATACAGGGCATGTAACGCATGACAGTCCATGCGGATAGTCCAGTTCATATAGCATGTTAAGATCGTGGATAGAGTCCAGATAATTTTATGCACTTGACTATGAGTTATGCACTTGCATCTTGACTATGATATGCTATAGATAGTTTCCTATGTTTCTGTCTCTCTCTATGTCTTTCTACCTCTTTCTCTCGCTCTCTTTATTTCTCTTTCTCTTGCTCTCTGTCTTTCTCTTTTTTGGGTCTGTTGATTTCTCTTTCTTTGTTTTTCTCTGTCTCTCTATCTTTGTATGTCTTTTTCGCGTGTTAGTCTAGCTTGACACTCTCACCTGCTGTACGCATTAGCGGGGCTTGTTCAATTCCTCTGGGGCGTACCACTTGTGGAGTTTCGCACCCACCCACTCACCGCACAAACTGCGGCGAGCTGCAACAGCCTCGCTGTTAAGAAATTTCCCGATGCGATGTGCTGATGTGGCGACAGCGAAGCTTATCGAAGCAGATTGCTTAGGGGGGCGACGGAGCAGCAGTGAAGACGAATCAATACATAGCATGCATTGACGTCACTGTGGTCGCCATCTTCGGGTACCAGCTGGTTGAGATGCTGCGTAAGCACTTGCTCGAACGCGCGGAGCAAGAAACAGTGGCTGGCGGATAGAAGAAAGCGGGGAGAGCACAGAAGAACGCGGGGAGCGAACGACTCTCTGTCCTCCCCTGCCCTGACACACTCTAATGCGATAAAAAGTCATGGTGGCCGCCATCTTCAGGTACCCAGCGCAGAGAACCTGTCTGTGACGTCACGTGAAAGTTATGTATTGGATCTGAGGCGAAGAGCGGAAGACACACAGGCAGACACGGGACTTTATTTGAGGTCCTGAGGAGCTAGCCTGTCGAGTCCTAGAGAGGACCTCTGGCTAGCTGCTACTAATCCCATGCTGAAGCCGGGAGGCTACGCCTCTTCGCTTTCTCACGGGCCCTCTGGACGGCGTTGGACTGGTTTTCCTCTTCAGAGCTCGTGATGGCCTCCTCGCGGTCCTCGCTGCTGTTGAAGTTCCTGCAGCACAGGACACTGCCAGAGCATGTGGGCTAAACTACAGAATTCCCGCAATGCCGGATAATGAGGTATCCATCTCTGTGTGGGGCCTGCTCAGGAAGCCTCTCGTAGACATCCTGACCGTACAGTACTCTGCTCTGCTCAACTTGGGATGGGGGAGGCGGAAAACTTCGCTCCCCTCATTGTGTCCAATAACACCCCCGGAGGAGAGGAGGAGGTAGTATGGTGGTTTTCCTTCAGTGCCGAGCGCTTCACCTTCCCGAGGCGTTTTCTGCCATATTATCGCACTGGACATTTTGTCAACTCTGACGGTTCCGCAGGGCAGCTACGGCCTTTTGGAATTGGTTGAATATGCCGCCATTATTTAGATGCCTCGGCGGCACCGCCACTGCTGCCTTACTGCCTTCGGTTGGTAAACCACTACAGACACTCAACTGCCGAGATTAGTTCGAGGCTACTACAGGTTGGTAATGGCTTCGAAGTTGGCGTGCGTGCAAAGTCTAAGCCGCGTCAGCATTGGGTTAAATTTCGTGGCGCGGTAACAGCGTATATTAGGTGTCATGCAAGCACAAGTTTTCGGATTCGACAATACGCGAAAAAATAAGATGGCGTTGGGGCTTGCCTGTCGATTCGAGAGCTATTCAATTGGAGAGCTGCGACGAAGCATTGCCTTTCGCAGAGATTCCGTGCCTGAAAGCTCCTCGCGCCCGAAACCGTCCGATCCAACGGACGAGGCGTCTTGAGAGAAGCATGACGCATGCCTTGTTACGACACGATTCCTACGGATTTCTAAACGGAGTTTGTGAAAACCTCCGCATATACTTACCATGGTATTCCAAACCATCCAGTGGCCCTCAGTCCGACATGAGTCCACTTTCTTCACTGGTAGCAATTTAAAGGTTAGGTGAAAGTTGCCACCTCGCTAAATACAGTGATGAAGAAAACAATAGGCCGACAATTGCCACCCCAGCCATCTATGGCTGGCTTGTATTGCAGGCAGCCCGGTGCTAGCGCTCGCCATACGCTTCGCGCTGCACGGGCTCTCCACGTTCGGCTGTAGGTGGCTACGTCGAATTGAAAAGAAAGACAAAGAAAAAACGCGATTACAAACAAAGGCGAGTCCGCCAAATCGCGCACACCTCAACGCGCGGAGCGGGAGCAGCCGACGATGACGCGCGCTCTGTCCGTCACGGATATCCGCGCCCTCCGTGAACGTCATCAGACTCGTCGCCTTCGAGCCACAACTGCTCGATCTCGGCGACGTCTTCCCGCGACGCGTTGCTGCGCTTGGCGTCGCCGTCCCAATTGGCGTCCGGGAAGTCGGCCGTGGCTGCGCCTCGCCTGCACCAGGAACCAGTCGGTCCTGCGACGCGGCGACTCCCTCACGAACGGCGGCGACAGCGGCTCGGTTGGCAACGCTGGCGACGGGTTGGACTCGGCGTCGTCCACGTCACGGCCACCATTTGCCGACCATCCGCGGCGCGTGGCTCTGCCTCGCGGCGGCTCGAAGCCGAAGCCGCTACCGCCGGACGAAGTCGTTCTCGTCGCGGGGTGTCCAGAAGCGCGTCACCATCTCGCGCAGGCGATGCTCGAACTCCTCGGAGCTTTCGGGCAGTGTGGGTACCCTGGAGGCGGGATCGGCGGTAGTCGAGCTGACTGCCTCAGCCACTGCGAGGAAATTAGTCAGACAGTCTTGCAAGAAAAAAGGAAATTAAATATGATTACAAAAGTTATAGCCCGAACAAAACACAAGTGGGAACCTTATTCATCGATTGCGTTGCCTTTCGTTAGCCTTTGTTAAGGAATACTGATCGGCGTATGTCCATAATGCCCTTTGAAAAAAAAAAATCACGCCATATCCACGAAGTGAATGATGATGAGTGGGCGAAGCTCGATCGTTTTCATCCATGGCAGAAAGAGAATGTGTGGTCTGGAACGCGCTTATACTTCATGGTCATCAGCGTCATCGTCATCACGTGTAGTGGGTACATTCCACTATACTGGAACGCGCTTATACTTCATCGTTATCACGTGTAGTGGGTACAATCCACTATACTGGAACGCGCTTATACTTCATCGTTATCACTTGTAGTGGGTACATTCCACTATACTGGATCGCGCTTATACTTCATCGTTATCACGTGTAGTGGGTACATTCCACTATACTGCGTCATCATCTTTATCACGTGTAGTGGGTACATTCCACTATACTGGAACGCTCTTATACTTCATCCTTATCACGTGTAGTGGGTTCATTCCACTATACTGCGTCATCGTCATCTTTATCACGTGGAGTGGGTACATTCCACTATACGTGGCTACTTACCTACCTACCTACTACAACTACTACTACAACAACTACAGAGGAGGGACAGACCCACACCCTAAGGAGCTTCGCCCCTAAAAAAAAATCCGTCAGTTTCACATCGTGAAAACCGTCGGACAGTCGAGCTCTGGTCCTGTAAGCGCGCGAGGGTATGTGATTGGCTAGTGAGGTCACGTGGTGTCGTAAGTCCGCCGCTAGATTTGAGATACGCATGGTTACACATTTCGAGCACCATCGTCCTATTTTAGCATCGTCATCAATTCGTTTTTATTTATTTGTTCACTCACCACTCTGTTCACGTGACCAGCGCCACTACTACTAATAGTACTACCACTACCACCACTACATTACCTACCACTACTGCTGCTACTACTACTACTACTACTACTACTACTACTACTACTACTACTACTACTACTACTACTACTACGATTACTGCTGCTACGACAACGACGACGGCACAGCGTAGACTCGGAAGACAGCATCGCCGTAGAAAAAAAAAACACATTGGTCTTCCGTCAATTATTTTAAATGCAGTAAGCGTTTTATATATGTGAGGTACGTCATAGTGGACGCTAAACAAAGCGCAAGTTCCTTTCACGCGTTTGGCGACGAGCTCCTCAAATAACGTCTACTTTAAAGACTGTTTAGTCTTTAAAGATGGCATAGTCTTCGACTATATCTACGAGAGCGTGGTACCAGTCGCGCACTCACCGCTCCCTGCGACGCCAGTGTCGTGCGTTGAGTTGACGTCTGCTTGTGCCAGGTGCTTGCCCAGACCCTTGCTGAACACCGCCTTGACCCTGAAAGATGGATAACGTCGGTTCACACGAACACGACAGTGTCGATTCGAGATATATGTCCCATCGCAATCCTGCAGGGCCACCATTCAGAGCTGTGCGCATGAGAAAGATGCCTCTCGACATACGTTGCCAGGTGTTATCGGCCAACACAGTGCGAATATCGTCGGAAAAATTTCCGAAATGCATGCATCACTAACGAATCGAGAGATGTCAGGCCATGTCTTCATATAATCCCTTGTAGAACGTGATGTATAAGAAGTCACAGTTTCACCGCAAGGGTGAAGCAATGAATGTGATAGCAACAAATTGTAATGTAATGTAAATTATACGAAGTGAGGCTGGCAGCTAACTATTTTGGATCCCATCTCACGCAACTCTAGAAAACGCTGGTTTAAGAGCATACGGCCGCTCCAGGGACACTCTGCTCACCACATTCTCTTCGCGTTGAGAGCACAGCACGTAGAAGGGTACACCGGCCCCCCGCTGTCGGCCGCCGAGAAGGGGAGATAACGCGCGCGCCCGCGACGACCGCTCTCGTAAAATCGAAGATCGCTCGAGGGGACCCCCCCCCCACCCTCACGTCTTTTCACGCTCACGAACGACGGGCGGGGCCGGTTATATAGATACATATACATATACGGGGGGATGACGGCGGCGGCCAACGGCGGCGGCGACGCCGACGGAGAAAACCAGCCGAGAGTGTCCATATAATTGCTATCGCAATAAAAATATTTTCGTAGAAATGGCGTTAGGCTTGAAACGAAGTGTTCGTTCTCGATCAACACCATCCACGGCGAAGATGGTTTTCGCCTTCTAGTTTTCTTAGGCAAGTGCACAAAAGACCGCGTGGCTTTTTGGAGTCGCGACCGGCATGCGTGCACAATCAGGAAGATGTTGCGTTCCGCATGCTATATTACTGCCACTCGCTCAATCCATCGCTGGCCGATAGCGCAGTCGATAGATGGCGCGCAATGAAATGCTGCAATCTGCTTATCCATTCCAAGTTGCTTCACCAATAAAGAGCCTCCGTTTTTGTTTTTTTCAACTTCTAGCTATCATGAAGTCCTCAACGAACTTCTTCGCTTGAAATAAATATTCATTCGAACTGGAGTCACGAATGGCATGCGGGTATCAGCAGCAAGATACTTGCGTTCCGGACGCTGTATAATGCTAATTGCGCAATGTGTCGCCGGTCGATTGCGTGGCCCATATATGGCGCGCTATGAGAGTTCACTTGTGCGCTTAAGGCATTCTAAACACAGTTGTTTCCTCCTCCTCAGGTATTTCTAAGTTGCTTCAACCAAATGAAGATAATAATAATAATATCTGGGGTTTAACGTCCTAAAACGACGATATGATTATGAGGGACGCCGTAGTGGAGGGCTCCGGAAATTTCGACCATCTGCTGTTCTTTAACGTGCACTGACGTTGCAACACGGGCCTCTACCATTTCGCCTCCATCGAAATGCGACCGCCGCGGCCGGGATCGAACCCGCGACCTTCGGGCAGCAGTCGAGCACCCTAACCGCTACACCACCGCGGTTGACCAACCAAATAGACAACCTCTATATTTCCTTGGCTTCCATGATGAATCAATACAACTAGCTCATCTTTTTAGCTTTTACTATAGATGTTTACTTCTGCGGGTTCGAATACCGTCCGCGGCGGTCGCATTTTGACGCAGGCCTAAATGCTAGAAGTCCATGTGCTTAAAGCGGACGTCTAAGAAACCCAGGTGGTGAGACTTTTCTCAGCCCCCCATTGAAAGCGTCTCTAATCTATTAGTGTTTTGAGGATGTAAAACCGCAACATTAATTATACATATCTATTATTGTAGTCACTAACAGAGTTGCCAGTTCCGCTTCTAATAAGCAGATTTGGGCTTCACCAAATCGCTTGTAGAGTTTTCCAGTCGCTTGTCGCGTTTTTTGAGTTTATGTGCATTTTTTCCAGCAAATGAGGTTATTGTGGCAATCATCACGTTCACCAATAGCACGCGTGTCGAGGACTTTGCGTAGTTGTGTGTTGAAGTCAAACATACATTGGGGGAATCAACAAGTTACGTTGATCATGCACTTGCAGACGTGCATTCAACCTAACGGAGGTTACCCTGAGACCATGTTTAAAAACTATAAATGTATGCTTTCGTCCTTAGCTGCGCATATTTTCGTTGTACAAAACAATTTATGGGATTATTTTCAGCTCCGCTTCGCATTTGAGTGAATCTTTATTACACTTAAAATATTATCAAGAGCAAAATTCATTAAACTCTCGCTTCTTTTGTGCTTCGGGAAAGTCGCGTCGCTTTTTTTTTTTCGGCTTCTTTAGTGATGAGTATTTGCTTGTTAGCTCGGTAGCAACTGGCAACTATGGTCCCTATAATCACACGTGGGCATCATCATCATTTTGTCCTTCCCGGCCCTATATCATGCCACGTCTGTTAAGCCTCACCTGTGTATGATGTTCTGCTCGAACTGCGTGTTGTAGGCCAGCAGCACCGCCAGCAACACCACCGAGGAGAGGCCCAACACCGCCAGCATCAGGCACGCTCCCAGCTTCGACTGCGCACAGCGTGGCACGCGAATTACGCCCGTACTTCTATCGGCCCGTACATCAGACACATAGGACATAGACATGTCCGATGTGTTTTAAATAAAAAAAATTATGTCTGATGTGTCCGTCATGACCTAACATGTCCGATATAATAATACTTGCTAATGGGCTCATGGGCTAATGCGCTAATGGGCTTATTTAGCAGGTGGTGCTTTCACCAGCTGCTCATCTTCTGCCAATTTTTTTATTCGCGTTTGCCGCTGTAATTTTTAACTGAGGGTCCCGTTTTCAGTATTCATGCTCTGGGACCCTCATCTGTATACAAGTATTTTGTAACTGATGCATATGTAACTAGTAAACTGAAACTGAAACCTGCCAGACCTGCGGTTGTTTCAGAAAATGTGTCCGAAGATCTATATTAATTTGGAGGCGGCCCCATAATGGACTTGGGTGCCTGGTTGTAACACTTGCAAGTCTGCGTTCGCGCGCCCTGGTGCATTCCTTCGGTGAACTTTGAGCTAAAGAAGGGGAACATTAAGGGCTCGTTTATCATTGTTAGACGCAACAGTAATTAGAACTAAAAGCCAAGGTAACTATAGGAGACGGTGTTGTGTATTAGTTATGGTGTAAATGTGGAGAAAGTAAAGTGGACGAAAAGATTACTGCCTGCTGGCGTCATGACGTAGTAGTGCCAGCAGGCAGAAAAACAGTGCTCCACACTCGCCGTCATGGCTACTTGCGGCGCTGACTAACACTCCCAGGTTTAAGTGCACATTTACCCACAATAAGTAGACGGGGGGGATGACCGCCGCTGTAGCTCAGTTGGTAGGGCATTGGACGCATTATTCGAAGGTCACAGGTTCGGTCCCAGCCAGCAGCAAACTGTCTTTTCGTCCACTTGACTTTCTTCACATTTACACCATAATTTACGACGAATAACGTCCCCTGTACTTTCCTTGGCTTTCTTGTCTGTTAGTTCTAATTAATGTTGGGTTAGCTTTGCGTTTCGTCGCGCGGCCGATGCGCATCTCAGAGGCCGCGTAGATAGGAAGCGCGTGGTTCCGATTCGCTCCGCCAGGTGCAGCAGCGGTCTCAGCCGCTCACAATTTTTCAGTGAAGTGAACGATCAATTTACACTAATTATATCGACAGATAATTGGCCCTTGTCTTAAGTAAACTCACTCTCCCATGCATGTCATATGTACCCAATATAATTTTAACTTGAACCAGAACCATCAATTTCCGGTGTAGGGCAGCCCTCAATGTTAAGCATAGACATGGTGAAAAAAGTAACGTAACACTGGCTGAGACATAAAAATGATAAAATGAGTGTAAAAACGACTTTTGGCAGGGTTCTCTGATAATGGGTGAGGGGGGGGGGAGGCACTATGGCGCCCCTTCCCCCTGATTGGTAGAGTCCATGAGAAATCACGCTTCGCAAATAACGAAAAAAAAAAAAAACTAGTTTCTCACAACGGCCGGCCCTTGGTCACCGGCTTTCCAGGAGAAAAATTGGGAAATAAACACCTATTTGCAATCGACATTACGGGGCTCTCGGCCGACATCATCAAAACACGCATGGCCGTAATCCAGTACTTTTAAACAATGACGTGGCAAGTCTGAGTTATGTGGCATACTCGGCGCCACCATCACTGATCGGGGGGGGGGGGGGGGGGAGGGGGGGGGGAGCAGTACCCTACCTTCCCTCTTTGTACGCTCTCCTGTATTGTGAAGGTTGATAAATTGTACTTTGAGAACTCTAATGTCTTTAACTTCACTATAATAGGCTTTATTAAATAAATACAGGATAAAATCAAGGTCAAGGTTTCATTTTTAAATTTCGCGCCGAAATCTCCACGCGTGACGTCACAGGTTCCACCTAGGCTTTTTTATGTGTTTTGGCGACATTGGCGCCACGAAATTTTGTGAAACTTCTATGTCCCTCTCAGAGGAGAATGCAATTCATTTTTACTCATTGGGAACTACGTAGAACCTAGTAGGCGTCGCCAAAGTCTGTGACATCACAGCGTTTGGTGCGGGAATTTCAATGTGGCGTTGCCACCGGCAATTCCTTTTCGTGCATTTCCCCGATCACCAGGCTCCTTCTCGCGGCAAGCGTGGTGATTTTATAATTGTGAAATAGTAATTTACTAATATGAGAAAAAATCATTTGTCTGGATAGTGTCCCTTTAAATTGTGCGTGTTTTCATAAAATGTAAATGTTCCACATATAGTAAGGGTGAATCGCGACTACTACGCTAGCAATACGCAGGGAAACACTCACGTGTTGCAAGCGTCTCGGAGCGCCGCGGGCGTTTTCGCTGTCGGTGCGGCTGCTGCGGACGCTTCGGCGGTCGTGGCTGGCGTCGTCGCTGGCGCGACTCCCCGTCCTCCGGTCGCGGCACTCGGGCCCGACGTCGCCCTCATCGCGCACCGTGGAGAAGGAGTAAGAAGAAGAGGGCGAAGAAGTCCCGGCGCCGCGCGACTTGGGGCCACCGACGACGACGACGGGCACCTCGGTCAACGTTGTCGTGCACGTGCGCAGCTCGTCCGCGACGCTCGGGAAACCGTCGCCCCCGACCGGAGTCGGCGGACGCTGACGCCGTTTCTGCGCAATAACACCGAAAGAGTATATTACTCGCTTATGCAGAAATGCATCTGAGCTTATCCGATCACGCCTGACGTCAACGTTGTTTAAAGGGGTCATGAACCAACCTTCTGGCTAGCTGAAAAACATCTTGGGGAAAGCAGACATTGTTACAAACAGCTTAGCCAAACCTTGCAGTCGTGCGCGGCTTGGGGAGTCTACAAGCGAAGCGCACAGTTGTCACCTTCTCAGGCGCCCTCTTTTCATGCAGATGCGTGTGCTCACAGTCTGCGGAGCTGCTGGCGCCTGCTGTTATGACGTTAAACAACAGATAGCTTGCTATTAGTCAACAGCCGAATTAAATCAAGAGTCTGCGGAGGTGCTGGCGCCTGCTGTTTTGACTTGAAACAACAGATGGCTTCCTATTGGTCAATAGCCGAATTAAATCAAGAGCGGCGCTTGGATCACATGCGCTTCTTCCCACTGGGTGTCACCACGTGCCGGAGTCGTGTTGCATTAGCCTGCTAGCATTACACAGTAGCCACACTAGCGCGCACATGTATCACAGTAGGAGAGAGCGATCGCGTCTCATTACGCGCGTTCAATGTCATTGACGTAACTGCTTTCTCCCTTGCCATCCATTCCTGTGCAGCTTCCAGCATGCCCGTCGGGATGAAAAAAGAGAGAACACGTTCAAAGCGTGCGACCAATCCCGATAAGTTTACTCGTTTGTGGCGAATCCGAGAAATTTTTGCGGCAACCGATTCGTGAGAAAATAAACTCCAATATTCTGGTAATTTCATAATTTTTTCTTAGAAAAGTGGTTCAGAACACCGTGAATCTGTTGCTATGAACTTTTGAAACATGCCTACCGGTCGCTTGGAGGCTGCGGCTGCAGCTGCGGCCACGGGTCCGGGAGCCACGACCACAACGCATGCGCCACCGGCTTCGTCCAGGGTCAGGTGGTGATCGAAGGGCCGCCTGCTAATCGCGAGAGCGAGATAAGTGTCGTGGGAAAGTTAACAAAGCTCAACGCCTTTAACGAACGTGTTCAGCAAGGTACAGACATATTCGACGAGAAGGTTATGTACAGCAATATTTGGCAAGGTAGTTAGATGTTTGGTTCGGCAAGGTGGTTATACGTTAGATTCGAGAAGAATGTTGGATGATACGAAATAGTTAAATAAGCGCAAAACAAAAAGGCAACTACACAGGAAAAGAGATAAAAAACGAGCTTTTGTTTCTTCTCTTGCATTGTACTTGTGCTAGCAGTGATGGAAGTGCTGCTCCAATTGCTCCAAACTGCTCCAAAAGAGAAATGCTGCTCCATGCTGCTACAAACTGTGATTTTTGTTAGTAATTGCTCCGTACCTGCTCCGAAATGGCACTGAGAGAATGAGAATGACGAACTTTTACTGTTTGACCAACTCATAAGTCCCAAAGAAACTCAAAAGAATCTGTATACTATCATTCCAGTATGCCACTAGTGTGCGGCATTATCGTCTCTGATCTCATTTATGCAACAAGAACTGGCATTAAAGGGACACTAAAGTGAAACAATGACTTGGTTTAGGTTGACAAAATGCACTCTGAGAACTCTAATGTCATATGTTTCATTATCATAGGTTCATTATTAGCGGAGAAAATCAAGGTTGAAGTTTTATTTTTAAATTTGGCGCCGATATCTGCGCGCGTGACGTCAGAGATTCCAAATGTATTTTTCGTATTTTCGTGACATTGGCTCGATGAAATTTTCTGAAACTTCGTATGCTAAGTCTATGGCACCCACAGATGACAATGCACCTCATTTTTATTGATTAGAAGCTACGTAGGACTCAGTAGACGCCTTCAGAATCTATGACGTCACGGTGTTTGGTGCGGGAATCTAAAGGTGGCGTCATCCATCCGCATTTTCTTTTCGCGTGTTTTCTCGCTTACCAAGCGTCGTGTCGCGGTAAGAGTGGTGTTTTCGGGATTGTGAAACTGTGCTTAACTAATACGCGAAAAATCGATTTCCCCTTTAGTGTCCCTTTAAGCATATAGCTCATTTGGCTGTTCTTTTTTTTTTCAGCTAGATATGCAGGCTAGTGTGGTTAAATGTGAAAATGAGCAGGATCGCCTTTATCTCATATCGATTATCTACTGCTTATTTGGGAACAGTTATATGGGACTGTGGTTACTTCTAAACTGTGGCGCTCAGCTTTACCGGTTTGATTTGATTTCTGCCACAAATACTAGTATTTTAAATATATAGCTCATTTCACAGCACATTTTTGACAACCAGCCATCTTTTTTATTTGTTTGCTTCTTGAAATTTACATTTATTGTTGTCTGCAAAATATATTTCATAATAAATATTAATATTTACGAGTTGCATCAGCAATGCTTTGAACTCCAATTGGTGTATGGCAAATTTTGTATCTGCTCCTAAAACACTTATGGCTGCTCCAGAGCGGTAATTTTCCTGCTCCAAAGTGTGCTCCAAAAAGTAAAAAGTCACTTCCATCACTGTGCTAGCTTATAACTTCCATACGCAAGACCAACTAGCGCAATTCATTCTTCTAGGTTGGAAGCTTGATTTGTTTAGATGGTTTCGATAATGTGATAAGTGGACACCTATTCGAGATATTCGAGGTGTTTAAGTAGACACGTATTCGACACGACGGTTGGATTGTACAGCCGCCCATTTTTTTAACCTGAACGCGCGAGCGTCGACCAGCGAGTCAATAAGCGCCGATTCCCGGCGTCCCGGTATGTGGTTCCTGGAAGCCTCGCAGAAGGCAGCTGCACAGGACTGTTCATCAAGCACATGCGCGTATTCGCGTTCATTTCGCCGCCGTGCTTCGTTATACGCCGCTTATCGACTGCGCGGTCGACGCTCGCGCGTTCAGGTTAAAAAAATATGGGCGACTGTACATCGGTATCCACAAGGAAATGTGAACGACTTTGAGTGCCATGCACACTATTTGGAAAAAGCTATGTGTAGCTGTGCCTAACGTCTCCAAAGAACTGTGTTGTTTTATAAGAAAGTGCTGGTCACCCACTCTGTAAGGTGGGGGAGCAGCGCAGCTTAAAGGCGCCCTGCAACACTTTTCCAAGTAGCCATGGAATGGATTCACTAAAGGTGCTTATTGCCTCACGAATTCACCGCCGCAAAAATTTTTGGAATCCGTCCAGTACGAGTAGTACTACGAGCAGTACTTCGCAAGCGCGACGCTCCTCTAGTGTTCTCACCACCGTGGTTCTCACAATGCGCGTCGACCCACACTTGCTGCTCAAGAGCCCGCTGCGGAACGCGTACGATGTGCGTACCGCTCCGCTAAAGCTTTCTGCAGTTCAAGTGGTGTTTGCGCTGCCTCTTGAATCCACCCACCGTGGACCGATCGACGTAAATTGATGACATCATTGCTAGCTCGGGGGCTATCACGTGGGTGTTTTGTTCGTGGACGCACGCGGACGGACGCTGCAAAATCAAGTAGGTGTACAGTTTACCGCTCCGCTTCAAAAGTTTTCGGTGATTCAGAGTATGCGCTCTACTGGAGGAGGGCGGTGAAACTGTCCCTCGCGGAGAAGTTGACATCCAAGTTTGTTTAGAAAAAACCTCACAAGGTTCCTTATGCATTCACTTAAGACGACTGGAAGACGAAAGCCATCTTCTCTTTCTTCTCAATCGATGTACTGACCCTGACTCTCCACCGTTCGAAATCTTCCTGCACCTAATGTGGTCTGCGCTGCCTCAAATATCGCAGGTACCTCACCTCATTAGCGTAGCCAGAAATTTTTTTCGGGGGGGGGGGGTTCAACCATACTTTATGTATGTTTGTGCGTGCGTTTGTATGTGTGCGTGCATATATACGCAAGCAAAACTGAAAAATTTCGGGGGGGGGGGGTTGAACCCTCCCAAGCCCCCCCCCCCTTGGCTACGCCACTGCCTCACCTGGTTTTACATTGCCCCCGGGATCGGACCACTTTGGACCAAGCTACAATGTCATGCGAGGACGTCACAATGTGACGTCACGTAGTCACTATGACGCCATAATGACGTCACACGTTTTGGCGATCTGTGACGTCATCACTTGATGTTCTGCATCACTCGTCCCCGACGCCGCGGGACGCCGTAGGTCGAATTTCGCGTCTGATGAGGCACCTAAGGCTTTCCCCTTAGAAACGTAAATGATTTAGAGTAGTTTCAACTCCACTACGGGAGAGCTGCATGTAGCTGTCACGGCGGTAAGATGATAGAAGGCATGTGCTTAGATAAAATGTTAGGCTATGTGAGAGCGGTAAGTATACTCGCTGAAAATGGTAATACAGCGACTCCCTGCCGTGTAGAACCGTCTAGAGCCACCACATGCACTTCATCGTTTCCAACGAATCTGACGCGATCAAATTTGTCGGTATTGATACCGCGGCACGTGAAACTGTCACAGGTTTTAAGATTAAACTTTCCACGTCATGGCTAGTTAAAGGCGGGATCGGGGCAACGCGGCTAGGTCAATCAGGGACATTTTAACACGACACAACTTCCTTTTGGCAAAACGAGGTCTGCGGAAGCCCACGTGCAGATTGAAGGAAGGTCGAAGAAAGAGCAAATTGTCATTCATTCGTTTGTATAAGCGCGAAGCACAAGGAAACCCACACGGATTCCTGAGAAAGGAAGCCTCTTGCAGTTGACTGAAAAGTCGCCCAGTTTTCCGGGTTTTAAGGCGAAAGCCTTTAATGGCTCATACTCGCGGCGTGCGACCGTCCGTCCGTCCGTGCCCTGGAACAGGTGCCAGCTGTGGCCTCTCCCCAGGGGCGTAGCCAGAAATTTTTTTCGGAGGGGAGGGGGGGGGGCACCTCCTTGAAATTGTCATTTTTGGCTATGTATGCCACAGCGAAAAAAAATTTCGGGAGGGGGGGGGGGGCACGTGCCCGGTGTGCCACCCCCTGGCTACGCCACTGCCTCTCCCCCCTCGCACTCTCTCAGGCAATCACTTGATGGCACAGCAGCGCATATCAACAGTTGCGCCGCCACAGCTGTGGCCTGTCCCCCCTACTCTCTCTGTAATCACGTGATGGCACAGCGGCGCGCGCGGTGAGTGGGAGCGCCACAGGCTTTCGCCGAACACACTTTGGTATTCGCAAAGTGTCCTTCAATTCTTCATCTTTAAATTGTACTACATCAGCAGAGAAGCAGCAGTTGAACTGTGCGGCATGTTTACAAGAATGCAGTCGTGGCAATTGTGGATCGGCATAAACGGTGCGAAGAACGTGCGAATGGAGCTAGAGCCATCCAGACCGACGATACAATGGTCAAGTAAAACGTTCCATGAGAGCTCGCAACCAGTATATACTTTCCGATGACAAAACTCTACGATTGCGCTCAGAAAACTTCGAGAGGAAATTCTTTGTAGATGTTTGCACACTTGCTACTGCGAAGCTGTATATATGACTAGGATCCGTAATTCTATGGCGTCAGCGTGGAGGAAAAAAAAAAAAAAAACCCTAGTGCCCTCTAGGAGGCAGTGGAAGAAATAATGAGCATTGAAACATTTTGAAGCATTAAGGTGGAGCTCTGTGCGTCCTTTGTGGCGTGGCAGAAGGAACTGGCGCATTACGGTGGAAAAAAATTTGTTACCGCTGCCAGCCTTTGAACGCGATCCCGCACGTTAAGAAGGCGAGTGTCTTAACGGCAGGTTGAACACCCACGCTTGCAAAATGTGCATATGTCAGAATTATATGAATGCCTGTATTTTCTACCACCGTGTATATGGTTCAAAGAGCAACGTTCCAGCGAGGAAAGACAGAGGGTACGGCAACTTCACTGTCGACGGTGCCATCAGGCACCTGGGAGCGACAGCAAATCAGATACATTGAAAAATGTCCTGGGACTTTCATATTTGATATGATACGGCTTATGTTGGCCACTGGAAAATTGTGCTCATAGCGATACATTTGTGTTTACACGGTGAGGCCAACTTTAACGGGTGGGCGTAAGCTTGGCGTGTTGCGGTGAAGCCAACTCATAACCGCGATGTCGACGTCGATGTGTCGCGGTAGACATTGCACACTGGTTTGAACGTTGATGGGCACTTTCACAACATAGTCTTAGTTAGCCCATGTCGGCCCATTCTCAGAACTGCTGGTACTGTTGGAATAAGCGTGGTAGTCGGACTTCGGTCCGAAATATTCGCCACACCACTTTAAAAAAGACTGCACAAGGCCAAAAAGAAGTCTTCAAAGTTTCTGCGTTCTTTTTGAGAAGAAACCTTCAATAAATTCTGCGTGACGTTTATGAACTCGTTAAGTTCCTTCTTTCTTGCTCCTTAATAATTTTTTGAAGTATTTCCTGAGTGACAATGTCGCTCGTACAAGCGTAATTGAAGGGTTTTACCTGTCAATACCACAATATAACTTTAGGCACACCGTAGTGGAGGAATAATTCGGCCATATAGGGGTTCCCTGACTCGCACCTGAGTGTGCGAGCGTATAATGGCGCTCTTGATTTTCGCCCGCATCGAAATGCGGTCTTCACGGCTGGGAATCGAACTTGCGGCATCGAGTCTGGCAACGTGGTACCTTACCCGCTTAGCTTCCACAGTTGGGGTCGTTCTCAAAGACTAGGGTCTTTTAGCAAGTTACGGAAATATGGTACGCATATAGGGTACGGTATTACCATAGCGCCCCTCCTTTCCCGGTCGTCGACCTTTTGCCGGCGAAGGTGCCCCAACACAACAAAGGCTTTTTCAAAAATTACTGTGGGGCTGTCAAGCCTCATTGTTGCCTGTCAATCTACGCATTGTTAACGAGACACCTGTCGTTCGGAGGACGGGCTGTCACTGGAACGGGGAGCGGCAAAAGTACAATGAGCGGGAAAGGAGGAGCGCTACCGTACTGCGTTACCGTATTTGTGTACCGTATTTCCGTAAGCTGCTAAAAGACCCTACTAGCTCATGAAGTGAACGTATGTAGAAGTCATGCTGCCACGTACCCGTAGCCGCGCCTGTGTAGGTCGTCGTCGACGTCCTCGTCGTCGGAGGTAGTCGCCCTGGCGCCGCCGGCAGCCGTCGAAGGCCTCGACGTGGGCGTCGTTGGAGGCGACGACCGCGTCCTCTGGGGCATGCGTGACGTCGCGGGCATGCGTGACGTCGCCGGTACGAAGAACGGTCTGACGGGAGGCCGTACTCCGGTAAAGGCCGGCGGCTGTCTCCTGCAACGGAAACGCGGGGTTTGAGCGTGCGCTGTGTACTGTGCACTGACATTGCACAGTGCACAGAGCTCTACCATTTTGCTTCCATCGAAATGCGACTGCCGAGGTCGGGGTTGTCCGCCGCGGTGGATCAGCGTTTATGGTGTTCAGCTGCTGACCCGAAGGTAGCCGGTTCGATCCCGGCCGCGGCGGTCGCATTTTCGATGGAAGCAAAATGGTAATGGCCCGTGTACTGTGCGTTGTCAGTGCACGTTAAAGAACACCAGATGGTCGAGGTTTGCGGAGCCCTCCACTACGGCGTCTCTCATAATCATATGGTGGTTTTGGGACGTTATATCAAGTTCGTTCCGTCACAATGACGCCCACGTGTGAAGTTTCAGAGCGAAATTCATCAATGATAGCTTCACCTTCACTCCCGCTTTTAATAATTAACCCATGATGGTGAAATTAATGACGTTATTGTTCTGAAAGAATAATTTATCTGCCAAAAACTTGTTTATTGTTTCACTATAGCGTCCCGTTCAAAGAGCCCCTATAAACCGCTCTGAGTTAAAAGACGAAAAAGTGATTTCTTTATCGCCTTCACTGCTCCTCCCACAGGCGCTCTTTCCAACTCGCCACTTATTTATAAAGCACGTGGACAATGTGAGCACTAAGCCTTGAGGCGATCAGGATTTCGCGCTTTTCGGCAACGCGCTGTCATCTCCGCTTGCGCAGTCGGAAACGCACAAAACCAAGTGAAATCAGTTGATGGCGCACGATAGTCGTGCGAGACAAGGCAGAACGGGCCTGCGGGAAAACCAGGATAAGAGACAATTCTCAACTCATATTCCTCGTATATAGACCTATTCCATGTTTGTAAACAGGGGTAGGCGCCGTCGACATACTGAGGCGCTTGTAGCGACGTCGCGGCGCGTTGGCTCCGCCCAGCCCAAAGCTCGCCACCAGCGTCTACGATGACGTGACAACTGCCACAGCAGCTGGAAAGCTGCGGCCGGATCCCCGACGCGCTGTGCTAGGAGGCAACTTTGCAGCTGCTGTGCCAGTTGTCACGTGATCGTAGATGGTGGTGGCGAGCTTTGCGGAGCTATACGCACCGCGACGTCGCTACAAGCGCCTCAGCATGTCGATGGCGCCTACCCCTCTTTACAAACATGGAATAGGTCTATAGACCAATAGAGAGGTTATTTCCTCATGATGTGACGTCAACAGGCTGTTGGCGTCGCGATGTGCCGAAAACACGGGAAGCGCCAGTAGAGCCCTTTGTATTTTCAGCTATTGTTTAGGAGCCCTTCAAGGAAGGGTGAGCTGGCTAATGTAGCAGTCATCGCTAGGACTTCTCAGCGTTAACCCTAATGTGGGTGCGTCGATGGCGCGCAACGTCACCTGGAACGCGAGTCGACCTCGTGTGGTGGTGTGCTGGCGGCGCTGGTAGTCGGCGTCGTCAGGGTCCCGCCCCGGTTCAGCTGGCTCCTCGGGATGCGAAACATGACTTCCGGGGAGCGCACCAGCAGAGCTCGAATTCTTCTTGCTCTGGCCTCTCAGTCAGTGTTGGCAGCGCGCGCTTGTGGTCTTCGTCGTTGTCTTCTTTTGTCCCGTTTCCATCAGCGCGCACTTCTTCTAGACGACGATGGCGATGCTGAGAAAGTCTAGCAAAGGGGAAATCCAGGAACGTTGTTGAAGGGACACTAAATTGAAACAATGAATTGGTTTACATTGGTAAATTGTACTCTGACGTCGTTAATTTCACCATCATATGTTCATTAATAGAGGAGAAAATCAAGTTCTATGTTTTTTTAAATTTCGCGCCGAAATCTCTGCACGTGACGTCACAGATTTCCAAGTGTATGTTTCGTAATTCGGCGACATTGGCTCAACAAAATTTCGTGAAACTTGGTGCGTTATGTCTATGGGCCCCCGCAGTACGATGTACTTCATTTCTACCGATTAGCAACTACGCATGACCTAGTAGACGCCGTCAATATCTATTACGTCACAGCGTTTGGTGCGGGAACTTGAAAGTGGCGTCGCTACCAGCACTTTCTTTTCGCGCGTTTTCTCGCTTGCTAATCTTCGTCTCACGGTAAGAGCGGTGTTTTCCGTAAAAGGCTATTTACTAATACGAGAAAGATCGCTTTGTCTCTTTAGTGTCCCTTTAAGACAGAGGGGCTCTGCTAATTAAGAGCAAACGGGATCCATTGAAAAAAAAAATGATAGGCAGCATGTTACAGTCTTTAACATTTGAAGGCGAAAGTCTGCTACACAACTGGTAATGCATTGATTTGTTAAATAGATTACGATACGTAAGGAGCCGTAGTGCAACGGACGCGCATCAAATTACACTGGTGTTTACACGGCCAATAAAAAAAAGAATGCAGACTACAGATTGACGGCCTCTTAGGTCAGCTGATACTGTGACTGTACGTCACGCGAGTGGGTAATCGTCGACTACGCGTCTGCGACTAATAATTACTCTCCTTTAAAGCTGTATTAACACAACGTACGTGATCGCGCACGAATCAGTCACGTGACGTGTGACTGTTCGTCACGTGACGTGGGACACACGACAGGGGAGAATTCACGCTACAAGTGAAGATTTCGCCATTGCTCCCAGAGGATCTCAAGTGTGCTTCGGGCCTCCGTCGTTTCACGAATCGCTGCGCACGAACCGTAGCGGGAACGCGGGAACGGCTGACGTATCGTGACGTAGTACGCAATCAGCGAGTTCGAATCGCGATTACTTCCGTCGTGTGATATTCACACGACGTACCATCGTGCAAGAACTAGTCACGTGAGTAAAATCCCGTAGCATCAGTTATGACGTAACTAGTCTCGTGACCAAAATCACGTAATAACTGGTCACGTGACTCAAATCACAACAACACGTAACAGCTAGTCACGTCACATGTTCCGGTCAAAGCACCTGACACGTGCGTTGCATGGGGAACCGACCGAAAGCAGAGGATAGACAGGCCTAAGTATACTTGGTAGTACTAGCAAAAGATTGACATCCCTAGCAAATACCTAGAAAAAGCTAGGTCGAACACTAGCTCAGCTGTTGGTTCCAGCCTCGCGCCATCTAGTGCAAACTGCGTTTTTTCTTCCCAGTTGACGTACTGATGCTCCCCATCCCTTCCGAAAGCTTTTTCCTTTCCTGCCAGCAGCGGCGCTTACGACACTTCCTCAGAAGCTCCGCCGTCACGCGAACTACCTTGAAAGAAGTTTGAAGGACGTTCGAAACGATAACGCAAGCCCGTGGGGAAAAAAAAAATTATATATATATGAGGCATCCGGGCAGCTCAGTGCTTCCAGAGAGGCGTCGATGCACAGCTAGGACCGCGGTGAAGAACCGGTGAGAGGCGAGGACTGCAGAAAGAGAGAGAGGAAGAGAAGTGTCGCTGTCAGCGCGTGCATGGCCCCCGCACTGAGCGCGTCGTGTGAGGGCGCGCCGGCGTTATTTATACCGGTCGCTAGCGTGGGTCCATTGCGTCGTGCCGTGTTTTGACTTCGGCGCGTGGCCGCAACGACAGAGCGGTGTCGGCCAAGCGCCGGGAGAGAAGGGTGACAAATATAAACACCGCTGGAGCAGTGGCGGCGAAAAAGATTGCTCGTCGCGACGGACCATAACGCCCGCTCGGTGCGGCCCGGAGAGGAGCTACCGGGCACGCCGAGTACGAGTTGATGCTTCCGGAAGTGGCCGCACGGGGATGTGCGGCGCTAGTTTATATCCTTCCAAAAGGGAGTGGCAGTCGAACCGTTGGCGGTGAGCGCCGAGCCAATGTCAGAACTCTGGTAGGCAGTTTTGTCTTTCCCTGTGCTCAATATGCTCTTTTACAGTTGCAGGGATTTGTACATCCCCTTCCAACACCTCTCCAACTCGCCTTTTCCCCTCCATTTTTTGAAGATCGCCAACACTTTTCAGAAATTATTAAGGCTAAAGCCTTAGACTGCTCATCAAACGCGAAAATTGCCCGTCGAGGTCAACACGAGTAATGAAAAAAAAAAAGAGGAAAAACGTGGTTTATCCCTCCGTCGTGGGGATCGGTATAACACGAAAGTGAACCACGTCTACACAGAATTATAGTTAATTGTTTATTGTACATCTATGTAAAAAAGAGCTTGCGCAATCTCTATTGGTGTTTGGCAGCTATAGCACCGCTTTGACGTAGATGCAACCTCGTTGACGCCTAGTGGCACATCTTCATCCCGGCGTCTAAAGCCAAACATAATGATTTAACCCTCGTGGTAGCTGAAGTAGTCACTATGCACCTGGACACAGCATACGCTGAATCTCACGCAGTGATGGCATCAGCAAGTACATAACACTGTTACTCGATATGCACTCATTGGAAGCGTCGTCATTTGAGGAGAGAAACGGCAATTTGTGCGCTCCCCAGTAATATGGCAACCTGCGCCTGTGCGCTGCAACCACCGTGCGCTGCACCGAAAGCTGAAACTACCGAAGCGCTCACTGTCGGCGCTCGTTAGTGTCATGGTGCAGCATTTCACCAATTCAGGAGGCGACGCCACCCCATGCCCCGTCAACCAAGGTCACTGCGGTAGGGAGATGGTGGGAGAAATACAAGGCGCGTTTGGGAAGCGTCATGCCCGAGCGTCAGTAGCGCAGTGTGTAGAGCGCCCAGCACCTATCGTATAGCGGACCGAGAGGTCGTGGGTTCGACTCACAATTCATCCAAATAAATGAAACTTTTTTGCTGTTTTTTTGTCACCTGTAGTTCACTGACGCATTTCCGTGACGGAAACACGTCAGTGAAGTCTTGGTGGACCACGGCATCAAACACTTCCGCGTTAAAATCATCACGTTAAACGACGCCATATGACGTCATCATGACGTTACGTATTGTCGAACTATGTGACGACACCATGAAGCCATCATGATGTCACAATGATGTCACGTTACGTGACGCCATGCGGTAACATCGTCAAATGACGTCGCCTCTTTGTCAAAGGAGGACCGACAATGGAGGCAGGGCAGAGCCAGGTGATATGCAGAAAGCTTGTAATGTATTCGATCCTGTAGGCAGTGCAAAACTACGTTAGGTGCAGAAAGCGCCTTGTCAAGCGAAGGCGAGCAGCCGCATGATGTACAATGAATAATCAGGTTACTGTCCGCCGCAGTGGTATAGCGGTTAGGGTGCTCGACTGCTGACCCGAAGGTCGCGGGTTCGATCCCGGCCGCGGCGGTCGCATTTCGATGGAGGCGAAATGGTAGAGGCCCGTGTACTGTGCGATGTCAGTGCACGTTAAAGAACACCAGATGGTCAAAATTTCCGGAGCCCTCCACTACGGCGTCTCTCATAATCATATCGTGGTTTTGGGACGTTAAACCCCAGATATTATTATTAATAACCAGGTTACTATCGGAACCAATGTCGGGATCGATGTGCAGGTGGAAGGTGTAGAAAGCTTTCAGAGCGGGGCGGGGGGATGATCAGTACATCGACCAAGGAAAAGACGAAGATGATGGCGTTCGCCTCCGAGTCGTCTTAGGCGAATGCATTAGGAACCCCGTGGGTTTTCTTTCCCGAAGCATACGGTAATGCACGAGGCCGTCGATGAAAATTTGGATAGCTCTTGCGGATACAGCAGGCATGGCTCTAGAACAGCCCAACTTAGTTTCTTATACAATAATTCGAAAGATAGGAATTAGGTTTACCGTTTCTTTTGGAAAATAACCTTCTTGCTTCGCGATTGCAAGTTCAAATGCATTCTTCAAGAAAAATGGGCAGAAGAAGCTTACGCCAGAGTGATTGCTGGTTTCTTCGAGTATCGCTTTGAAGGTTCTGTTCAATCGACTCCATTCATTCATGCTAGAGCCACGATATGAGCTTATCTTCTTCCTTGGGGAAGAGGAATTTCTACGGCAATGGTCATGCCGCTTCTTGTCGGTAGTCGATGGACGTGTACGGCCAGTTTTTCATCTGGCCTGGTTCCTGTAGCCAGGCCACCAGACAGTCATTGGTTAGCACATATAAACTTGATGTGATTATTATTTTTGTGCGCGCATGTCACCGTATGCTTGTAGGTTCTTGTGTATATACACTTCACTAACGCTGTACATTGTGTAAATTACATGCACCATAATATTTATTGTACATATTTGCTAGGAGAGGAGAAAGAGGGGGGAAGCGTAGGAGAGGAGAGGGCGATACATATCACGTACTGTCACAGCGCATTGTCTTATTATAACAGCGCCATCTATCATCTTTAATTCATCAACGTATACGAAAAAACCACTGACGCCATCTAGTATATCGTCACCCAACTGCAGTTTGCATGCATCTCTATGGGACAGCGCCATCTATTGTATGCTAAGGGAGACGCTACTGGCTACTCAGGATGCATCGACAACCGAGAACCGCCCAGGTGATGCCATAAGGAGCTTCGCCCCTAAAATTGGAAAAACTGATGAAAACATCGAAATTCTATTCGGAAGACGCCACTGTTCCAATAAGCAGAGCTTATTTCACGTATTTTTGAACAGTTGGCTGTATTATTGGTGGATTGTCAGCGCGCGGCAGCTGCACGCGAGCGCTAGCCGTGACGTCAGACTCTCCCTGGCGCACGCAGGGTGCACGTGCTCGTGTCCTTCTCTTCCTTCTCTACACCTCTCCTTTCATTCCACTCACTCCCTTTCGCAAAAGCGCTGATGCCTTACCCCAGCTGAGAGCATTGTTCGCTCTCGTAGTGGTTCTGGGAAACGAAGTGCGAGCTGAGCGGGTTGAGAGACGCGGGCCAACGCGGGCGACGGCTGGCATTGGTGGGATGCCTGTTTCCGGCGACTTTCACGTCACCCCCCTCTAGTTCCCGGCGCGGCCGCTAGATGCGGGGGCTTGTGAAAAACACATTCAATTCACTATTTTCCTCTATTTTGCCTGAAATGAAGGTTGTGTCAATCGATTTCAACCCCCAATCTTTCAATTTGACTGGAACTTCTGGCGACAAAAATTTTGTTCAGTGTCCCTTTAAAGGGACCATGACACCCAATTCTCGATCATAATCTGTGTTATGTGGGTTAATCCTTAAGCCATTCACAAATAAGCAGGCGAAATTTTAGCGCATTTTGGTCCAGTACTTAATTTATATTTGAATATTTTTAGAAACACGCGAGCGGCCTGACAGTTGGGCAACACTGGCGCACTCGCGATCCGTGACGTAACAAGCAACTGGCTGTGTGAGCGTCTGCATTCCGGCGAACGATATTGGTTCCGTCGTCAGCTGCACGCGAAATCGAGATATTTGAGCTTTCTTCTGCTTAGCGCTTAAATGAGCAGTTTGCAGCGGCTGAAACTGCCGTAGAAACGACGGCACCGCTCCTTGCTGCACGTGACGTCACAGGCGCCATGGCAAAATGGCGGTCGGCGGCGGTGGGGCGAGATTTACAGGCCGGCGAGTTCTATGGCCTGCTTTGCACTGAAATATCCTTTTTACGGCCGACTTTTGATTTCGGTATAGGCGTAATGGACCCTCTACTTCTAGTGCTCGCTGAAAACCGCAAATTGTTGGGTGACCGTGTCATGGCCCCTTTAAGCTCACCTTCACGAAATTCATTCTCCCGCAAGGCCCGGGGAGAGAGAAGAGGGGGAGGGGGTCGAAAGAGAGGGAGAGTGAGAAAGTACCGTCTAACGTTGTCATTTGAAAGAAGGGCTTTCCCATATATCGTAAATAGCTCATTTCTGACTTGTGGTCAGGATTCCCGAAACATATCAATACTGATCTCCAGAATTATTGAAATGTGAGCGCTGTCTCTGAAAGTGCTTTTTTCTGTTTCACAGTTAGGTTTCAACGCACGCGACCGCACGGAACGCCTCAACGCATGGCGCCTCGTATATATATATATATATATATATATATATATATATATATATATATATATATATATATATATATATATATATATATATATATATATATATATATATATATATATATATATATATATATATATCCGTCTGAATAGTTATTACTTTAACGTTCGTTAGAGTAATAACTATTCTGACGGAGGCCGGCGCCACGGCCGAAACCGTAAAACAAACAAAAAAAAAACATTCTATTTCTGACGTGTTTTTTTTTCTTTATTTATTTATATATTTAATATATATCACTCTAGGGATATGGTGTAGATAGCGAACACCGAGCAGCACGACACGGTGTGCGGGCATTCGGTCCGAAAAATCGGCGTACGTCCGCTCCGTTGGCGCTAATGGACGCAGTACCGCGCACGTCGGACAACCGCGACCGTATATATGCGTCTCAGGGGAGCCATATGCTGCGGTCTCTTCTTCTTCCTCGCACGGCGGTGCCGCGAACGGCTAGCCCCTTTTCCCCGAGCACCGATACCCACCCACTTCCAGCGGACTTTTTTCCTGTTTATTTAAGCCACCGGGCGATCGTTTTCGGGGCGGCTAGCTCATATCGGTGGGTGCCTATACCTACCCTCGGCTACCGATATATACGCGTGTGCTGGCGAAGCACGCGCAGTATGAGCAACACGGTGCACTCGGTCGCAGCCTCGCTCGCTGGCTATATGTAGCAACTCGTGCCGCATACCATACTCAAGGCGGTGCGAGAGTAGAACGGGAAATAAAACGAGCAAGATACGGAGGTACATATGCTAAAAGTAAGATGCGAGTGGGGGGAAGGGAGCCAGACACTCGCGCAGGTGCGCCTCTCTGGTGCGACTTCGTATAGCACGCCGCACTTACGGCTGCAGGGCTGCAGAATGAATGAAAGGTCGTTTGAAGGACGCGAATGAAATGTCACGGAATGAATGAAAGTTCAATGAATGAAACTTCACATAGCACGCCTCACTTACTGCTTCAGTGCTGCATAATGAATAAAATGAATGAAAGTTGATTTGAATGAAATGAATGAAAGTTCGTTGAATGAATGGAAGCATATATAAAAGTTTAGTGTATGAAAGTTCATGAATGAAAGTGCATTTAGTGCGTCGCACTTGAGGTTGCAGTGCTGTGTAATGAATGAAAGTCGAGCAAGTTGTAAGGAGAAGTCGCGCGCACGTGAAATGCATGCACGCGCAAACTGACACACAAATAGAAGCGAGAAGGATGGGTTAAATGTCGATTATCCCGTTCCGTTCTGTGTACGATCGTGTTGCATGCACACATAGGTTGCTGTGTAGAGGTTGAGATCGATAGCCTTTGCCCGTTCCCCCTTGCCCAGTGCAGAGTAGCACACCAGAGCAGCAAGAGATTCAGTTGACATCAGCGGTTATCTGCTAGTAAGCCTTTCTGTCACATATATAGTTTGACGCCCGTGTGTTGCCTTTTTCATTTTTAATGGATCAGCGGGGAGTACAGTGGAGTTGGGCCCAATTTCAGCGGCGCATACGTTTCTCTTCGCTAACAAACGCAATGCCATAGTCATATACAGCCTCGCTGTTGAAAAAACAAACAAAAACACCTTCGTGGTTATTTGCGTGACACCTTAGCGCTAGAATGATAGAGAGCTTAGCTATTGGTAAGTATTGATTCTAAAGGACAGGACGTGCAAACGCGGACGCAAGAAAGAAGTCCAGACAACACAAACACCGACTATCTATTGATGAGGCGCGCAAAGGCGGAAAAAGAAAGAAGGCACGAAAACCAATAATATTTATGAATTATTCGTCTCTTGGCCAATCCCCCCAGAGTGGGTGTGAGCCATTCATAAAGGGAATCATCATCATGATCATTATCGGCGTATGCCCACGCAAAATGCGAACCTATCAATCCGGCACACGTGGGGGGCTGTTGTTGTTGTTTTCCTCCAGATATGGCTCATACGCAATGGAGGGGATTGGCCAAGTAGAAGGTGAATTTTCCCGATACTTATTGTATTGTGTTATTCCTAGGTGCGCTGGTTAGTTAATTATTGATTAAAGTGCCAATCGCCAGTAATGAAATATCTATTGCACGCAGAATTTAGCAAGAGATTCGTTTAGTCGCAGTGATGTATTCCTGAACGCCAATTAAAACCTCCCTGTGACTGTACCCCAGAGTAACGGCTCCAAAAGAAAGAAGAACAGGTTCCGATAACTGCAGGCCCAGTTTTCGAAGAGGTGGTACTAGTATGCTTTTTTCTGAATGTTTTAAATCGGCGACAAGATAATAAAAAAGGACCAATTGTTTCCTCCTCATTACACAAAAGGCACATAGGGGAATTGGCTAGACTTGCTCTATGGAGGTAAAAATTGAGGGAGATAACTGTGTTGAAAGATAACTGCTAAGGCATTTGATTTCTTCTTTATGCAAGTTAATCGAAGGTTGTCTTACGCATGCGCTACCGCTGTGATCAATATGCCATGCCTCAATCAGACGCGTTTCTTCATTCCTGTGAGGGTACAAAACTTACATTCTCGACAATGCGAAGATAGATAAGGAGGTCAGCCTCGTTTGTCTTGTCTTGTCTTCTTTCTTGTGTCCGCGTATGCGCACCCTGTCCTTTAGAATGAACCTTAGCGCTAGTCTCCTACTGTAACCGCCGTGAGCTTCGAGCTAAGATTCGGCACCCTCTGCCAGGAGTTCTGCGGATCCATAACAGTGCCGAGCAGGACGCACGACCAGTCAAAGACCGGTGAATAATGCTATAGTGAGCAAGTATACTGTTACATGTCCCTGCAAAAAAAAGGAACGCTGTAGTTGGTCCTAGAATGAAAACTGGGGAAGGCAAAAGCCGGAACGAAAGCATGGACGAGCGTAACGCTTACCGGACGCACCAACCGGAAAACAGCGTTTTCACTTTATTCCTCGCCCTGCCCCGAGCGTTCGACTCGCACCGGTAAATACGCTATCCCGCTTGTTCCGAACGCAGGCGTGAGTCTTCTTCTTGTTCACGGCTTCTTGCCTTTTGGAAAAAAGTGGCAGTTCCGTTCTGTCCGGTGCTTTTTTTTTTCCTGCTTTTCTAAGGTTTGAAAAGCGAAGGCGTAGAGTATTGGATACCAAGAGTGAAAGAAAAAAAAAGTATTCTCGCGAAATAAAAAAAAATTCTGACGCCGCGTCGCGCATGCGCGCAGTTTACGCCCTTCCGCGTGAGGCAGTGTTTGAGTGGTATGACTAGGGCTGCAACGAGCGCGCGTGCGTACTACACCTTTCACGGTGCGCACGCTATGACTCCTTCGTCTTTTTGTTCTTCTCTGTATTTTCCTCCCGTCTATAGCTGGGCCGGAGTGATTCGACTACGCTCCATTGGTCTTGACAAACGACTTCTCTTCGTCGAAGGGCCGCGGGCACGCCGGAAGTCGACGTCATTCACTTGCGCAAGATGCATGCGCCGTGCTGGAAAAAGAAAATTAGAAACTAGGTACCTTTCTTTTTATTTAACTTCGCTTTTTTTTGGTATTTGTTTTTCCTTTCACTGGGCGAACTTTTGTTGGCAGGAGTCGGCAAAAAGCGTGTCAGGAAGCCTTCTTTCTTGACGCGTTCCTGAGGAGACAGTCTCGTCCAGGCTCCTCACGGCGCAGGCACACGCCGAAGACACTTTTCGCGAGGTGTGGGGCCCGAGATATGCACCTGCACGCTGTATAGTCAGCCAGCGCCGACCCCGTGTGTGAGCGGGCCTATTTCTGGTCTTCACAACACGAAGGATGTCGGTGGCGGCTTGGTCGCGTTCCCAACGCCCACGCACTCGCTGGGCTGTTTTCGCCGCAACGCACGAACTGCGAGAAGAAGCGGAACCCTGTTTTGAGTTAGTTGGTACTGGTTCGTTACTTAACCAACATCAACTGACTCAACGAGCTATAAAACCATCTTTCCACTGTGAACTATATTAAGTCGGAAGTTGGCGCCCGTCCTGTTCTTTTGTGTGTTCGGCCCAGTTTCCTGCGCCGAAAAGTTTCTTCGGTGATGCAAGAAGAAGCCTGTCGTGAAAGACAGGAGTCAGCACTTTAGTTAAGCAAGCAGAGGCGAAGGTACGACTTGTCTATGCATACCTGGAAAGAACTAGAAGTCGGTATCGGTCGCGACACGTTGCTTGAGTTATGTCATCCCCGGTGACGTTGCACAAGAAAACACGACTGAAAGCTGAAGAAGGAGCCGTAGGGGGGGAAGTGATGGTGCTCGCTGTGGAGCCAAGGGCCTCTCCGCGACATTTCCGCTGCGTAAGCGGCGATCGATAGCAGCGCTACGCCCAAGGCGCATTCATTCGTTCATCGATGGCCTGCTATTTTGCCACTGGCAACGAATATTTTCCGTATTTCACTTTCTAACGCGACGCGTTCTCGGCAGCAGTAGCTAGGTGCTTCTGTCCGGAGAGCAGTCTATCTGCATAACTATTGTCAGTGACAAACTTTCCCACAAAGTGATGTCTACCCAACGGCCCACCGTTCGAAACACGCCGTGGTAGCTTTGATTCTGCTATCAAAGTAGAAGCGTGGAGCCCATACCGCAGATAAGCGCTTTGTGTGAAAACAGGGAACTAACAGTGTTCTGCGCGGCAGTCAAAAATTGATATACCAGTGAATAACAAGAAGGCCCGTATCCGGCCCAGCTCTGCGGTCGATGGTAGATGGCACACCGCTAGGTGGCGCGGACAGGCAGTTTAGCACGCGCTCGCGTGGTCCGTAAACTTTTGTGGTTGGCTGTACAGTGCCCAACAAGGTTGCACTCGGGGAGGGGGGGGGTGTAGGGAGGGGGGGGGGTCATTGCCCTTCACTTGTGCCGTACGGCTGCATTTTATTCTAGCCATGTAGGATGGGACTGTAGCGAACGCTGCATAAACAAACTTGTAAATTTCAATCGCAATAATGATATACATCAAGCGTGTGTGCCTCATTCAATGCACAGTTACGGTTCAGGCTGACTCGCCCCTCCCACCCTCGATCGACGTCTGCTGGGTGCCACCTCCTTCGAACACAGCTGAAACCTACGTTCGTGCTAATCACTAAAAACGAAGGTGTATGCGCACCGAGGAAGTTAGTAGAAGAGAAAGAAAAACATGCAAAATGCAGACACCCAAGCAGTTGGTTTCTGTGTGCTATACAGTCATTCAGGAAGCGAAAATTTTCATTTGGTCATTAGCAAGCGTACGTGCTAACGATCAACGGGACGCTGCGATTGGCTGTAGATGATGAAATTGTTTCTAACGGTTAATTTTTACACGCACGAAACCCTCGTACATCCGGAAAAGGAACACGTAGAATTTCGTTGAACGGACACGTGGCAAAAGGGTAGTACTGTTCGAAAATAAAATAGCATGAAAGACGGGACGAAAGACACAGTACGACAGGACCAGCACTGTGCCTTTCGTCCCGTCTTTCGTGCTGTTTTATTTTCGCAAATGTCGCACCAACTTGCCCAGACAAAAGCACTGCGAAGTACTGTTCCTTTTCCCCATCCTCTTTCTTTCTATCCTTCATTGTTTCTTGTTCTTTTTTTCTTTTATGCCACGCGGTCAGTCGAGTTTAACGTGTCGCAGATATGACTCGACCTCACACCAGGAGGCAGGGCGGCGGCTCCGTCGCCCACCGCTGTGTTTCGTCACAATCGCGTCGCGTGTTCGCAGCCAATTAGGGCTCGCTCGGAGGAGTAGATTCGTAACGCGTCACCGGAGGTCATTAGGGAAAAGCGAGAACGAAGCGGGGAAGTAAAGGCCAGTGTAGGGAAGATAGGCAGGAAGGAAGGAAGTGAGGAAGGAAGCGAGCTAGTCGGAGATTATCACGACACGCGTCAGCGTGTGTGTCGACCTCGCCCATTTACGCGGTCATCGTATTAGCGCGGGCTTGGCTAAAGAGAGTTGAAATATAAGCTGCGTGCCGAGGGGAAATCGAGTCGGACCTACATCTACCGGATAAAAAAAAACAACAACAACAACAAAAAAAAACTGAGCCTATTTCAAGTCGTGAAAGACGCCGGACAACGAAGATGTAAGTGCGCGAGCGTGTTTAAGAATCGACTATAGGACAGCTCAGTCCCATTTTGACCGTAATCATCATCGTCATCATTTAACATCGTCATCAATTCGGGCATCATAATTATCGTTTCGTTTTATTTATTTGATGTTAACGCTATATTCCCAGGCACACCGCAGCTCAGCTTCTCAAGAGAAGTTGCTGCTGGGGTAGCATGTATTAAAGCGAGCACCTGCCTCGCTTCCTTTGGGCCCAAAGGCCTTGAGGAGGCATTCGAGCTAATCAGATTTTCTGACATGTTGAAATCATTATCGCTTGTCATTAATTAAACACGCATAGATCATGTCACTGCGATAATTTTATGCCACATACGTGTCTTTTACGCTTTTATATAGCGCGTGATTTTAGGCCTCTTTGCAGTCATAATACATCCTGTCATCGTAATAATTGGTTCGCTGTAAACCAATATAAATAAATTCTAAAAAATCCCGCCCGCCGTGGTGGTTCTAGTGGTTATGGTGCTTGACTGCTGACCCGAAGGTTGTGGGATCGAATCCCCGGCCACGGCGGCCACATTTTCGATGGAAGCGAAAATGCTATAGGCCCGTGTGTTCAGATTTGGGTACACGTTAAAGAACCCCAGGTGGTCGAAATTTTCCGGGGCCCTCGACTACGGCGTCTCTCATAGTCATACGGTGGTTTTGGGACGTAAAACCCCAGATATTATCATGTAAAAAAATCTGCCATGTACGACGAAGTGTAGGGTTTATGCAATAATGCATGTTGCTGGGCGAGTCGGTCGTACATGATGAAACAAGGTGCTGCGCAAAGGACACAGGGACAAGGAAGTGAACGAGGACGGGTGCAGACTCGCGACTGGATTTTATTGAAAAGCCAGTCGCGAGTCTGCGCCCGTCCTCGTTCACTTCCTTGTCCCTGTGTCCTTTGTGTAGGGTTTATACTCGCTGCGGCGGTCTATGCATACGCGGAGGTCGCGGGCTCGTATCCAGGCCGCTGCGGCCACACTTTGATAGAGGCGAAATGCTGCAAGCCCGCCTACTTAGGTTTAGGTGAACGTCAAAGAACCGCAGGTGGTCGTAAGTTTTCAGAGCCTTCCACTGCAGCGTCTCTCATAATCATATCATGGTTTTGGTAGGTGAAACTCCAACAATTAGTAATAAAACAAACACTAGGGCGAAGCACGATTGCTTGAGCACCTGGATAAAGCACTCTATGAGCAGAAGTCCGGAGAAAGCCGCGACCATCAATGAAAAGATTATTCTTGTTTTCACTACTTCTTTTTGTTTTATTATTATTACTATTATTATTATTATTTCATTTATTAATTTTTTTGTGGATGTTGCGTCGTAGTGAGCTGCGTAGAATGCGAACGTGCATGGTTTGCATTAGCGGAGCATGCAAACGCATCTCGCAGTACACCTCGACATTAAGCTGCTTGTCTAGCCTGCACGGCATACCACTGTGTGCATGAGCGTGTGCGTGTTACAACTGAGCAGTTGTTACGTGATTTTCGAACAAGTGCGTTGCACTTACGTACGGGAAGGCGACGTGTCCTTCAGCATGCCATTTACGCGTGGCTGGTTGAACGCTCAGCTATCGCAGATCCTTGAGTCAACGACTCGCACTCATTGTGATTCGCTGCGAGCCCGTTGCACGTCCACGGTTGAGGTGAAAGTCTTCACATGCATCTCTTCCTTTCCTTTTTTTTTTTCACCTTTTTTGCGCACGCAAGTAGAAAGAGTCAAGCGGTGTCTGTACGACATAGTGAGATTTGAAGGTCGCTTTACAGGAAAGCAGTTTCAACGGCCACTTTGCATTCGTAGCATTAACTCTTTTTTTCCCTGTCATTCTACGGAGCAGGTGTTGCACCGTTAGGCGTACAACAAGTCTCATTTATTCTTTGTAGAGTGATACTTTCCTGAAGAGCAGCACATCGGTTACTTGCCGTGCTGGCTTAGTGGCAATATGACGTTGCGCTGCTGTGATCACTGTGACATCAGGGCCGTTAAAAAAGGGACCCTGGTGCAAAACTTAGGGGGTCTCAGAGTGGCACTTGCACTGACTGTGTTGGTGAACTTGTAATTAACTGTGAGCCATCTTCTTGTTTATAACAGCGAAGCTGTTTAAGCTAGCCGTAATATGTCCGACCCTATCTCGAAAAATGAACGGGTATGTGCCAGAGAAATTGGGTAAATCCCACTACCCACAACTGGTCCACTAAAAATGAAGGAGGCAACAGTTAGGCCAACACTAGGGAACGAGAAAGACAACTGCGGCTGCGAGAAGACCCCGAAGCGACGGAAGGCCTACGCCAACGACGACGTGCACGTAGATCTACGAGAGGTGCGAACGCTTGGTTTCAGCGCGAGTTTCTGTCTCTGGAGTTTGGTCATCCGTGTCGTGTCTGTGACTGTCAGTGCTTTAACTCGAACCTTTCTGCGCTGATAATCAACGTATAAACAACCTAGCATCACCTAGCTAAAGCCTAGCAACAACCTAGAAGCAACCTAGAAACAACCTGCATCACCTAACTAAGGCCTAGAGACAACCTAGAAACAACCAGATTAGTCTTCAGTAATGCTCCCGCACTAGTGGGCGCAGTGGAAGGAGAGAGAGGGGGGAAGAGGAGGAGGAATAAACTTTATTCAGCAGAGTTAGCCGACGGCAGAGTCGTTCAAGGTGGGAGGCTTCCCTATACTCCAGGATGCCGTAGGCCTCAGGTTCACAGCTTGGCCATGTTCACCAGACGTGGCTGGTCTTCAAGGTTTCAGCTTGTTAGCTGGGCCTCCCGCCGCTCGACGTTTGGTCCTGTGGTGTGGGTTATCGATGGGTTGAGTCCACACATCCGTGTCTTATGGTTGAGTGTATCCGTTGCAGAGCAGAACTTTCGCTCGTTTCAGTAGCTTGCGGAATGCATAGTGTGGAACAGGGCATCGTGAATGGTATAGGCTGGTCTGAACGTTACCGGAAGAGCACACAGTATTTTCTCTTGTAGAGCTTGGCATTCTGCAGATGGAAATTCACAGAACAGGTTCAATAGGGAATCATTCGGGCAGGGGGGTGGGGTGGATACTGACTGTGATGGTCATAAGAATTTATATCAGTTACTTAGAGCGAATCTCGTGGCGTTGAGTGTTCGCTATCGTGACGCAGCGAGCCGCGCCTCATTCTGAAGACCCAGAATGCAAATCATCGCGTAGTTTTGTGTCCGTGTGTCCGCTGTTGTATGTATACCTATGTAGGTCAGGGTGAATGGGAATGACATGAAATGCAGGAGATTGTGGGTTCGACCCCCAGTTATTCCTTTCGCTCATTTCCCTTTCCCTCTTGCTCGCAATTTTGAAGTGTCAACTTTAAGAAAGCCGTAATCAATTTAGGTGATGGCTTCCTAGGTTTTATTGTCTGTTGGCTTCACAAGGCCACTGCACTTGTGTTCGTGCCTTTGTTAGTGGCCTCCAATATAACTCTACTAGTACATTTTAATAGAACTCTACTACAGTCTGAATAAAATGTCACCTAACGTTGTCCATTTGGCAAACGCCTTTCGCATATCCAGTGTAAGGGCCAATTCTGAAGGGAATTTGACATCAGGTTTCGAAAAACATATCGATACTGATTTCCAAAAGGACTAATATCGAGACGCCGACTTCTGAAATGTAGCGTTTTCGTTCCACGGTGATGTTTCGACTCATAGTGATCGCGTGGGGTGCCTGACGAAAAAAAAAATAGCCGCGTATCTGCGTGCTTCGCTGCAAATGTCGTCGAAAGACGATAGTCTTGTGCCTGGCCGTACTACTACGTTTTGCCTTGCCTCAGACAGCGCCTATTCTACGTTGAATTGGCCGCATCTGGCTGGCATCGATAAAATAGAGGAGGCGCTGCGCGAGATATAGACGCCATCGAAAAATCACAGCATATCCGCGGAGTGAATGATGATGAGTGGGCGAAGCTCCGGAGGTACATCATCAAAGACGTGATGGTGGTTGGTTGCATGTGGTCAAACGATATGCATGTGAGACCATATCGCGATGCCATGTGTTGTATGCCATCGCGATCATCATCGTCATCAGCGTCATCGTTATGACGCATAGTGGGTACATTCCATGTGGTGTGCCGTGATGGCAGCGTCATCGTCATCACACAGGGAGATACTGCTCGTTACGCAGGTGGCTACTACGTACTACAAACTACAAGGGACGCACGACCCGATGCCATGTGTTGTGTAGCATCGCGATCGTCATCGTCATCACGCAGGTGGCTACAACTACAAACATGGGACGGACGAACCACGGCATAAGGAGCTTCGCCCCTAAAAACATGAGCTTGTGCTGAACCAAGGGCCACTGCCAGCGGCAGCACCTTATCGTCGGCACAGGGCTTTTTAGGAGCGAAGCTCCTTAGGCCGGCACCCCGCCGTTGCCGTCGCCGTTGAAGCTCCCTGGCACGGTGCCAGCTGTGGCGTCTCCCCCTCACGCGGGAGGATAAATGAGCTTTATGAGCGCTGGAACGCGGATGGCGTCTGCACGATGCGCAGAGCGCGAGATACGAACGCGTGCGAAACGGCATGCAGATTAGTCTCCCTCTCCCTTCTTTCTTCGACTCTCCCCTCAAACCGGCGAACGCGCGAAACCATCGCTTCACCCTGTCGTCCCCCCCCAGTGGTTGGTCCGTTGCCTGGACAATGAAACGCCGCGCGCGCCCAACGCCGCGAGCGTCCCATTTCTGAAGGAGCTTCGCTCATTGGTTGTATTCGTACACGGAACTACTACTAGTTTTTCGCGCAAATCGTCGCAGTTCGTGCACAGCGTCGCATTTTCAGCGCAGCCTAAAAAACACTAGGGTCTTTAGAATTGCGTATCTATGTATTTTCTAATAAAAGAACACACGACCTGATACTTACATATTAATGTTCGCGCCTCAAGGTATGCGTAGTATTTGCTTTTTTGATCGAATATGTTCACAAGTATGAACGCAAACACCAGTTCAAGATGGCTGGGCGTTCAGAAAGTGGTTAAACTTCGGCCGAGCAGCTGAATCGGGTGACAGACAGACAGATAGACAGCAAGAACAAAATTTTTTGCGTTGAAGTATCCCAAGAAAGACTATCGTCTTTAAAAGGACCAGGTCAGTCCCGTCCCTGCAGCTTACGCGAACAAAGCTCTAATATATTCAACAGGCGATAAAATATTGCGAATACTATTTAGACAATCCTATTCCATGTGAGTCCACGAGCCGCGTGTTTGAGACACCTGACCCAAGTCCGACCAGGAGTTTACCAAACACTAGCCTCATTAAAGACACTGAAATTGAACATCATTTCGCCTGTAGTCGGATCCGGAGAAGTCTGGTGAGGCCTTTCCCAGGCGACCCGAAGCGCGGCAGACGATCGTCTCCACGACTAAAGAAATATTAACGCGAAAGCCTTTAATTTCTCATACTCGCGGTGTCCGTCCGTCCGTGCCCTGGAACGATGCCAGCTGTGGCCTCTTCCCCTCACACTCTCTCAGCAAGTCACGTGAATGGCACAGCGGCGCATAGCAACAGTTGTCGCCGCCACAGCTGTGGCCTCTCTCATCAATCACGTGATTGCTGGGATCGTGAAAAAAATAATAATATCTGGGGTTTTACGTCCTAAAACCAAGATATGATTATGAGAGACGCCGTAGTGGAGCGCTCCGGAAATTTTGACCTATCTGGTCTTCTTTAACGTGCACTGACATCGCACAGTTAACGGGCCTCTACCATTTCACCTCCATCGAAATGTGACCGCCGCGGCCGGGATCGAACCCGCGACCTTTGGGTCAGCAGCCGAGCACCGTAGCCACTGTTCCACCGAGGCGGACGATAGTGAAAAAAAAAAGGAAGAGGAAGTAAGAAAAACTAAATAAAACAAAAAGAAAGAAAGAAGAAGAAGAAGAAACGACAACAAGAAAAGGACATGGCATAGTCAGTCCTTTGAACTTTGGAATTGACAAAGTGTCCTTCAATTTTTTCCTGCTCATGCACTCGGCAGTATTCTCCGAAGGCGGAGTTACCGGCCATCCGGCTCATGACGTCAGTCTGGAGCGCGCGCCCATTGGTGTAGGCCCGCGTGCATCCGCCTTTGAGGAGAAAATGCCACGGACTTTCCAAATTGTACCCGACCATAGATTCGTTCATGTAAAACTCCTTGTTTACAACGGATTATTCGGGCCCTCCCCTTCAATGACGGAGAACTGCACCTATAGATGTTTAGAAAAAGCTTATTTACACTATCTCCAAACAGACTTGACAAACATTTCGGTAATCAGGTGTACACTACACCTTGGCACAGCTATGTGCCACGTCAAACGTCACTATCGTGTAGTGAACACAGCATTACTTTGATTATATATGCATGACAGAGATGTGACATGGAGTACAACAGAATGGGATGCAATGACACAATGATACAATAGCCATCTGTGTTTAGAGAAATTTATTAGCACAGACTATGGACATCAATAACATTTCAACAGAACAGAACATGCACAGACACGAAAAAAATTGTTACAGAAAGATAGGTGCACATGTTTAAGAAAATTTTATTTTCCGGAAGTATTCTACATACACAGAAGACTTATTCATTTGATACAAATACATACTCAAGACATTCATGATGTACATTTAAATACATGCATATGTACAATGTGAACTGTTTGTTTAGAAAAATAACGGCAGATCCCACGCACTGTGGGAATCAATATAATGAGAAGCAGCCAGCAAGGAGCCAATCATGCTGTACATAATATGCATGTCATGATTTATATGTTAGGACCAGTCATTTATGTTCGCCATACAGTCACGTCGCGCAATACCAATTTAGGTGTATATCACCTAGCGACCTAGACGCAAGCGCACCATGAGTGTGGCATGTAAATGGCGTTGCAGATAACACGCATGTCATGATTTCCATGTTACTACTTGTCATTAATATTCGTCATACAGTCACGTCACGCAATACAGACTTGGTGTATATCAAGCTAGCGAAACGGACGCGAGCGTGCCATGAGCGTGGCATGCAAGTCACGCTGCATATGACATGTCATGATTTCCATATTACCGCTCGTCATTTAGGATCGTCATGCAGTCACGTCACGCAATACCAGATTTGGTGTATATCAAGCTAGGCGAAACGGCCGCGAGCGTGCCATGAGCGGACATGCAAGTCATGTTGCTCATGACAAGTCATGATTTCCATATTACCACTTGTCATTAATACTCGTCATACAGTCACGTCACGCAATACCAGACTTGGTGTATATCAAGCTAGCGAAACGGCCGCGAGCGTGCCATGACCGTGGCATGCAGGTCATGTTGCACATGACAAGTCATGATTTCCATATGACCACTTGGCATTTATGTTCGTCATACAGTCACGTCACGCAATACCAAATTTGGTGTATATCAAGCTAGCGAAACGGACGTCAGCGCACCATGAGCGTGTCATGTAAATCATGTTGTACATGACATGCACGTCATGATTTTCATATTGTCACCTGTCATTTATGTTTTAGGTGCGAAGCAGCTATTTGACTAACCTGTGTAACGCTGTCCCTCCGTGCGTCTGTACGAACGCGCCGCAACGCTCTCCCCTCGCCGCAGGTGTTGGAGCGGTGCCAAGTAGGTCACGCCGCAGCTGCGCGTTGACGTCACGCTCCCCTCGCAGTGCGCGCTGACGTCACTCTCTCCCTCGCCTGCCGCGCGCTCGCCGCAGCGCCCGCAGCTGCCGCCTGACGCGCAACGACAAGACCTACGCCAGCCATCGCTTCAAACGAATCTTCCAGCGCTCACCGCAGCACCCGCATTAGCGCCGTTCAACCCGTGACGCCACCCGTGCGCAACGCTTCTGCTTCGCATCCCATCAGGGTTCCCTTTGGGAAGATGCACCTTTTTTTTTTCGTGCAGAAATGTCTCATCGTACCAATTTTTGGATATATCAAGTTAAGAAAACGGCCTCAGGAGGTCATGGCGTATAAATCATACTTTTAATGACAAGTTAGTCATGATTTTCATGATATGACCAGTCATTAGTGTTCGTCATACAGTCATGTTATGCCACACCAATTGTGGTATAAATCCCATTAACGATACGGCCAGCAGAGGACAAAGTTGTAGGCGGCTAGATAGATAGATAGATAGATAGATAGATAGATAGATAGATAGATAGATAGATAGATAGATAGATAGATAGATAGATAGAAACGCTGAAAGTCACCGAAGTTCGCTAAGAAATGCTTCGCATTTAAAAGTTTATTTCATCGTAAGACGCTATGAACACATCAAAACAGCGTCTATAGCAGCAAACATATGCCTGTGGATGTTACAGTAAACTATTGCTAATGCATCCGAACTAAAGGCGCAATACGCGCTCGCAGTTACTTGGACGACCACCTTACACGCTCCGATACCTTGGCCCAATTTTATCGGAAATAATGAAAGTCTCTAAGGCTATTGCTAATGGCGGTGGCGGTAATATGTACCAAAAGAACCCATAGATTTATTCGTTTAGCTTATCACCTCATTTAGAGTTCCTGTAAAAATATAATCTTGCTTTTTAACGCCATAGCGTTGAAGAGCTCGTTTGGCAGAAATTCCGGCGTCGTCGTCGTCTCTCGTTGTGAGCGAAATATCAGCCACTCTAAGAAAAAGTCGAGTATTTTAGGAGTATTTCTGCTACACAACAATAATCGTCATCTGGCTTGCTCACGTTTCCGCTCTTGAAAACCCGGCTCCCGGCACATTCCTATCAAGAATGCTATGTCACGCCGGTAACGCGTGCGGCGTTCGTGACTGGGAAGTGCCGGGACGGCGGTGATAACGCCAGCGGGGTGGATGACAATTTAGTTGTGTAGCAAAAAGACGCCCTTTTAGATGTGAAGCATCTTATGGCGAAGCTTAATCCGGTGGTGGTGGTGTGCGGCGTGACCACCCTTACTGCGCATGCGCAAACCGTTTCAAAAAAAATAAAAATAAAAAACCTCCTCTCCCCCTCTCTCTCCTCTAGGCATCCCTCCCCGCGGCAACCACACCCTCACGGCGCATGCGCCTTCCCTCCTCTCTCCTTCTACGCTCCCCCCTCTCTCCTCTAGGCATCCCAGCCCACGGCGTCCACACTCCCACTGCGCATGCGCGTCCCCCCCTCTCTCTCCTACGCTCTCCCCTCTAGGCATCCCTGCCCGCGGCGCCCACACTCCCACTGCGCATGCGCGTCCCCCTCTCTCTCCTCTCCTACGCTCCCCCCCGCCCTCTCTCGCCTCGAGAGGCCGACGCAGGCAGCGTCTGCTAGCGAGTTTCTTGGTTGACAAAACCGACTGCTGGCGCTGCACAACCGTTCACTGGCCACCCCGTATATATGGCAATGGATCTTGACCTCCATGCTGGTGCCGGTGGAAGATTTCTCCTGCGCGTTGTTGAACAATAAAAATTTTCGCAGCGTGCGCGTTAACTAAAAGCGGACTGCGGGTCTCTGTGTCCAGTCGGAGTCTTCTGTCTCTCATTGCCCATTAGCAGCGATTGGCAATGTTCCAGTAGGAAAACACCGCTCCATCACTGCGTGCTTTGCGCCTCCCCAGTTTTCTCTCCTGCGCAACGCTCCGATGAGCGCCAGCGTCAACGCCGCCGCCAGTGTAAGCGTTAGCGCCCGCTGCTTCACATCTACACATGGTTCCCTTTAGCGGGAGATGGTGTAATTTTTTACTCGATTTTTTTTTTAGGGTTGTCCGTGAGCAAAAAATTCGAGGCAGATGCAAATAAAGAAATAGTAAAAAAGACTTTCATTCGAGTGTTACCGGGGATGCGAACCTGCGTGCCTTCGCTCCCGGGCGAGATGCCTTTAGCCGCTCGGCCACCACGCACACATCCTCTAGAAGACTAACGGCGTGCTGTTTATATATTCAGTTTCACAGCTCCGCTAGCGAGCCGGCACACGCGGCCGACGCGTGAACTTACGGCGCTGCTGTTCCATTTTGCTTCACTTGCCGTGACCCCCCGGGTATACCCCGGGGTCGGCTACGGCAACGCACCGTTGCTCTTAATGGCGCGTTGCCGAAGCGAGCTGAGACGCGCGAGGAGTAGCCGCTTGCGACGCGTTGCGCGTTTCTCCATGCTCGCTTCCTCCGTACTCCGTGCGTGATTGTTTGCGAACGGTGATCGCTTGGTCAGCAGTTCTTTCGAATTTAGCATGTGTGAAAGGGAAAAAAGCGGGAGAATGCCATCTTTATGCGCGTGTTGCACGAGCGGCTCCGAAAGGAACACCGGTCATCACTTCGAATCAGGGCGGGGACTTGCAAGAAATATCTTGAGATTCTGAACGCCCATCCGCAGATGTGAACTAACTTCACTACAAGTCGCCTAACCGAGCTTAGGGAATACAAGTCAGGTACCTTCATCAGCCGTAGTTCGGGTTGTACGCCTTTCTCAAGAAATCGGAATTAATGCGCAGGAAAATTGACCGCGGTCCTCTGTTTTACGACTTGTTTCGGATGACAAATCTAAATACATGGGCATTTTCTCCTCCGCAGAAATCGTGACCGTCGGGGTCGTGATCGAACCCGCAACCTTCGGGGCAGCAGCCGAGCACCGTATACCCACTGTTCCACAATATCGGCTAAACACAGGTTGACGGCAATTGAATATTCGTGCGAGCGGACAGCCAGGCGTGTGAGATTGTGTCATTATCATAAGTGAAGTTTGATTATATTTTGATGTTTATGGAGCATGGCTTGTGAAATGATTGCTTCTTGAAGCCGTCGAGGTTATTGAAAGTGTTTAAATGTCGGGATCTCGGTTGGCACGGCCGTCGAAAGCGGCGACGACAATAGACACTTTTAGTTTAGCGTACGTAACGAGCCTACGTTCGCAGCATGGCTACGGGAGAGAAGTGCGCATGCGCAGTACGTAACGTATATATTCCAAGGATGCGTGCGTACGCCCGAAAAAAAAAAAATCCGGCGCACGCAAACGTAACGAGACGTAGCACTAGCTGCGTGACACTATCGCGAGATCTCGAATGAAAGAGCAGCCAGATAGCAAGATGGCACAGAACGTAAAAATGTGGATCCGATGATTCAGCTTGACTCGGATGCCAGTGGCCGTTATAACGGCCGGTACCGCAGGATGGCGCTAAGAAGCACTCGAAAGCTGTTTAATTTCACATATGATACGTCTAGTTAGACCAAACGCATCCCGGTATGGTCGATACGGTAAACTAAAAGTGTTGCTGAGCGCTTCGCTTGCAGCGTACGCATCGTATCGTGCTGCGTACGTAGGCTTGTTGCGTACGCCCAACTAAAAGTGTCTAATAGGGTACATGGGTGTTGTAGCAGCTAGACAACGCGTGGGACATGATGCAAAATGGAACTGCAGCGCCGCTAGTTCTTGCGTCGGCCGTCGCGTCCACTTCAGAGAGCAAGCGTCGATGGGAAGCTGCGAAACTGAATTGGTTCTAGAATTAACGTCGGGTACGCACATCTGGGAGGTCCGTCAGCGGCTTGACAGAAATCTCGCGAGATGGCACAAAGGGTGGACCCACGGGCGCGCTTTCCGTGTTCCGTTGCGCCGCACGCATGGATATAGGAATAAACTTGCTTAAACCGCACTTTGCGGGCTAGTTGGTAAGTCATTACGGCATATGGCGGCGCACACCGGGTGAAACAACGGAACACGCACACAAAGGGACAATACAAGCGCTTGTGTTGTCCCGTGTGCGTGTTGCGTTCTTTCACTCGGTGTGCGCTGTCATATGCCGTAATGGATAAAGGAGCCGGCACACGTCCGCATTTTGACTTTCCTCGCGGCACGGTTTAGGTGTCGACCGAGGAGCGAAGCCAGGATATAGCGATTTGGAAGGCGATACGAACACGGTCCAATTGCGCTATCGCGTTCTACTCTTCAAAGCAAAGCAGCTCAAGCCTCCTCTAACCTTTTTGTCCCTCGTGCGATGCCTTGGGGTTGCGACAAGGCTTAAACACCGACGGGTAAGGTTGCGGCAGTAGTGGTAGGTCTATGCTACAGGATCGTGCGATGTCGTAATAGAATGTTCTTGAACGCCGCTGTCAAGCAAAAACACGTATTCGAGCTTCGCGAATTTCTCAGCTGTATTTGTCGACATGATAGACTACCCCCCGGCGTTGACCTAGGGTAAACCTGAAGATCACACACATGTAACGAGGCGTTTTCTGGGTTTGTGGCGGCTCGCGTATCGCTCTGGTAAACAATGGAACGAGCGAATAAAAGTGATCGACCGAAATCACGGCCCCTGACAAAGATCACGAGTCGATTTACTTCGCTTTCGTTCGCTCTAAACCCTGTAACACGCTGGACCCGCCGTTTCGCGACAATCACCTGTTCTCTGCGATCCACAGTTCTGCTGGTTCTGCGTGAATGCGGAGCAGCATCGAAAACGATTTGCTCCGTGTCGAACCATCGTTATCAAGGGCCGAGACCCACAGTGCACTGCGCGCAACAAAAGAGACCGTGCTTCAAGTTTGATGCCGTGCGCAGAAACCGACTGTTTCGGGACCCGGATTCCATTCTCTTGATGTATTCTTCTCCACCTACACGAGAGGAAACCTTCGACGTGACATGAAATCTTCGCCGTGCGCGCAGAATGAATTCCAAGCCGCTGCGTCGTCCCGTTGTGTGCGTGCGTGTGTGTTTTGCAACCTCGACGGTCTTGTGCTCAGACGACGATGACTCGTCGTTACAGCTTTAGAGTGTCTTGCGTTTTCTTTTACCTAGTATTGCGAAAGAAAACTACTTGAAGAGGTACAGTACATGTTGGAGGGTAAGAAAAATAATAAAAGGCTAGGCAGAGGATGTGCACGGCTGCACTTCTCGTTACCTTGTTTCACTATATCTCGTTAAGCTCGTTCGTACGCGATTGTCTCGTTGTCTCCGCACCTTCGTCTTTTCTTTTTCTTCTTCTTCTTCTTTATCGTTATCCTCTCACTTGCGTTTCTTTCCTATCCCCTGGTGTTCCCGCCCTACACTGCTGACACAGCCGCTTCGCTGGCTTTCTCGAGCTCACGATCATATATGGGAATGGATCAAGGGCACGTCTCCTTGTCACACGCAACCCACCGAAAGCAACACACAATGAAGCGAAGGAAGACATAGCGGACATTACTTCTAATCTGCAACTGTAGCTTTGGTAAACAACGTACGAGTAAATAAAAGTGATCGACCGAAATCACGGGCGCTAATAGAGATCATGAGTCTTTTTAAATGCGAATGCATTTCTTAGTCGGGCTATGTCAGGCGGCGTTGTCCGGCGTTGTCCGGCGTTGGCCGGCGTTGTCCGCGGGGAGGAGGATAGGTTGAGGAGGTGTCCGCGCGCCGGCAGGTGTTATCTCTCCGCTCTCACTCTCTCTCCCATAGCAAAAGCTGCGGGCGCGCGCGCTTATCCTCGCCCCAAGCAAAGTGGAGAGGAGGAGCGCGCTCTGGCGCGTGAGGGCGCTCGCATCGCGGGAGCTCAGCGGAGCTACCGCGATAAAAAGAAAAAAAAGAAGAAAAAAAAACAGGCGCTGCGCCGTGCTCCCGACCGGGCTGCAGAAATTAGGCGCCTTTTCCTTCTTCGAACCACAACCACCATTTATAAATGGAGTGAAGCGCGCGCGAAACGCATTCGCATTTCCACACGATTCCCTTCGGGGAGGTGGGGGGCATTTTTTACTTCGTAATCTTTCAGTCTATACCCTGTCCGTCACGGCGGATCAGTGGTTATGGTGCTCGGCTGCTGAGCCGAAAGGTCGCGGGTTCGATCCCGGCCATGGCGATTGCATTTTGGTGGAGCCGGTATCGTAGTGGCCCGAGTACTGTGCGATGTCAGTGTACGTTGAAGAAGACCAGGTGGTCGAAATTTCCGGAGCCCTCCACTACGGCGTCCCTCATAATCAAATCGTGGTTGTGGGACGTAAAACCCCGGATACTACTACAACTGTTGTGAAAGGAATTAGAGTGGACAAAAAAGCAATGTTGCCACTGGTAGGGACTGGACCCACAGCCTTCTGATAACGCGTCCGATGCTCTTCCAATGGAGCTATACGGTGGCGGTCGACAACGAGTGTGGAACCCTTCCTCTCTCGCATAGATAGATAGATAGATAGATAGATAGATAGATAGATAGATAGATAGATAGATAGATAGATAGATAGATAGATAGATAGATAGATAGATAGATAGATAGATAGATAGATAGATAGACAGACAGATAGATAGATAGATAGATAGATAGATAGATAGATAGATAGATAGATAGATAGATAGATAGATAGATAGATAGATAGATAGATAGATAGATAGATAGATAGATAGATAGATAGAGCTCACCGTAAACGAAAGAACTGCATTTGGGGCGTCAGTGTTGTCACTCGGTTCACCGGTTGGTCGAGAGCGTTTCAGAAAGACAGCAAAAGAGGAAGAAGAAGCAACAAAGAAATGAATCTTCCTCGCTCGTTCGGGGTGTTTTTAGCGACGCCAATTTGAAGCAACTCGGCGGTCGTATACAGCCCCCATTTCTTTTCTGCCTTCTCCAAGTTTTTCATCTCCATTTATCGTCGACTATTTCTTAAAGGTTTGCCTTAAAAGATATAAACGTAGCGACGGAACCGTTCGCGCTGTTCGTCCTCCGCAGTCGCGGTCGTTGTTTATAATTTACGCGATTCGTGCGTAGTTTAGGTAAGGTCGGAGGATAAAGTAGGACGGATGGCCTCTACGGGATGACACAGCAGAACGGGAAAAACGCGGGAAGGATGAGAGCGATAGATGCTGGCAGCGCCTGCGCCGAAAAAAAAATGGAGTGACACTGTGCGACTGTCGACGAAGCACTCGGTGGGGATGAAGATGTCATCGCGCTTTGCTGATGTCATCATATCTACGGCGAAGTGCTAAAGGAGACCTAATATCATTTTGCTCAGGATCAGGACATTTCATTAAAGTAACGCTCGAGCTATGGACTGGCACATGACCGCCTTTCCTTCAATTTTTTAATGCGAAAGCCAGCTGAGATGCCTCATGAAACATGAAAAGTGGCCGTCGCCGTCCGACGGCGTCGGTGTCAACAAGAAGTGGATGCAAGCGATCATGCGATAAGGTCATTATGACTTGACAGGTCGCAACAAGTTGTAAGCGACATTATGATGTCACACGATGACGTCATCGCACGACACAGTTGCTTGGTTAGCGAATGCTGATCTCGGAGGCGGTGCTGCAAAACCATGAAAGGTGCGAAACGCTGTGATGGCCGCCGATACCGGAGTCAATGCAAACCCACGTTAGGTTCTGAAAGCTTACCGGGAGAGAGGCAGGGATCAATCAACACAATTGACTTAGACGAAGCAAATAATGACAACGGCTGATTCCTTCGAGTCGTCGTATGTGAATTCATAAGGAACAGTGTGAATTTGATCGCGAAGATTTGCTACGCATTATTTTCATCTAATTCCATTCATTAAAAAAAAGAAAAAGTAAACTGCCCTCCTCACCCGAAAGAAACTGTCGGACTCAGATTCAATAAAGTTTATTCATTCAAACTGGACTTTACAATTTGCGGGCCTTTGTTTGCAAAAACGGAATCATGGTTTCCTACCAAACTATACCGAGCACAAAAAGAAAACAATCATCAACTAATACAAGAGGGCGCGCGAGCTTGAATGATATTTAATGATTCTGCTCTAATTCTTTTTTTTTTTCGTTTCGCGTCTAGTCTGTGGTCAAAGAGACACTTAGCATACGTACTTATGGATAACAGAAGCGTTCTCAATCAATCAATCAATCAATCAATCAATCAATCAATCAATCAATCAATCAATCAATCAATCAATCAATCAATCAATCAATCACATTATTTTTAGGTGTCTGCCGCCGCTCGTGAACGGCTGGTCGCGATAGCATGCCAAATTCAAGACTTTTTATTTACCCGAGACGCGAACGCAGTTATAAGGGTGGACAACTGGGCGTGTTGGTTTTGCATGATAAAAGCGCGGAAGACGACGACGGAACAAGAGCGCGCGCACGCACGCACGCACGCACGCACGCACGCACGCACGCACGCACGCACGTACACACACACACACACACACACACACACACACACACACACACACACACACACACACACACACACACACACACACACACACACACACACACACACACACACACACACGCACGCACACACACTTAATCTATTTTCTATGTTTTAAATATTTTATCTAAGTTACCTTATCTTTTGCCACTCCGCCAGGGTGGGTGTGAGTCAAAGTTTTAGGATCTAAATCTACATCTACACACGGGATCGCCCCGTGCGTGAGTCACTCTCTCCTTGTTCCGTCATCATACTCGCGTCTTGTACCTGGAATCGTGCTAACGCAGATATTGTGCATCTGCACAGCGTGCGGGATCCAGCGACCGAACCAGTGTCTTGCGTGACAACCATCAATGCGAACCAATGATTCTCAGAGGACCTTATTCTGGGTCCATGTAAACGTGCCCAATTTTGACCGCAGCGTCCCCCCACCCTCCACCCACTTTCCTCGGTCCTCTCCCACTTTGCCCCTTGTGATCAGTACGCAGTGCAGAAACTAGGTTTTAAGGGGGGAGGGGGTTAGGGGGGGGCTGCCCATTTTCCAGTGAGCGCCTATGCCCGCATTCGCACAAAACATCAATCTCGCAGATGCCACGCCGTGCCATTCCTGACTTGATGAATTGTTCCAACAGAGAACGCGCATACCGCCACCACAACGAGTCCCACGCATATGATATAACACGGTTACGTTGCCTACAGTTTATATAGATGCGGGCATACGCGACGGCCTGGGGCATTCCATGGCTTGGAATGAGGACCGATCTTGCACCGCCCTCCTCGGCCACGAATTCTTAGATTACGCTGGGAAGGTTCGCTAGGCAAGAGGTCAAGGCGGTATGCATGTACAGTCAGCGTCAAAAGTTTAGATACCACAAGATGAATATTCAAGCTGCTTCGGCATGCAGCCCTGAATTTAAATCTTCACATGTGTTGTTTGCGCGTTCTAAAACGCGCAAACAACTGTGCTGTGCAGTTCGACAGAATACACTCACATGTTGCTGGGAAATTCAAAGTTTTCTCAAAGCTAGTGGCCTCTAAACTTTTGAAGCCGACTGTACATATACCAGCGGCCACTCAAAAACGTCTCAACCTCGCTCACACCCGGGTAAAGGCCTCTCCGAGTTCTGTTCGAGTGCCGGTGCGAGTTATCTTCAGATTAGTATACGCGCTCAGTTCAGAGAGGCGCGCTGAAGTCGTCCATCGAGTGCGGGGAAGTCGAAACAGGATCGGCGCCAGCGGGGGGCAGTCGCTCTCCTCCCAAGCCTCTTTGACCCCCTCAATACCAAACATAGTCGAAAGAGAAGTCGAAAGTTTCTGGCCTCCGTGCCATGCCTCTAGCCCCCCATCCCTGAAGGAACTCGTCTTCGCTGCCCCCCCCCCCTTCCCCCCTCCCTCTAGTAAATAATCCTTGCGCCGCCACTGAGTGAAACTAGAAGGTAAGGAACACAGATGTTATTAAACTGCGCGAAAAGGCCACAACTAAGAGACATGGAGAACACAACGAGCGCCGTATGTCTGCATGTCTCTTACTGGTGTTCTCGTCATTTCGCTGTTCATTAATGTCCAAAAGCTATGAACCTATAGGCCCGCCAGGACGTCTCACTGAAGATAGAGAGAAAGAGTGCATGAAAGGAACGGCAAACACCCTGAAAAAGGTAGGAGAGGGGGGGGAGCTGTGGCACCTGCAGCGTTCTTCCTTTTACTTCAACTCGGTCGACAGGCCGCCGCCAACTCGAAGGCCCCCAAAAAACTTTGATGGATGTCGGTGGGGACCCAAGAACGCATGGCACACCCCGCTGTGAGAGCCTACGTCGCCGGGCTCGCTTCAACCGCGCCGACGCTACGGCTTGGCGTCACGAGTTGGCCTGGCGGTGTGCACCGTTCTATTCTCTTCGCTCTCTCTTTTATTCCACACGACTGCGCGCGCGTCGGCCTCCCATCACAAACCGACGCGCCCGTCCCTGCAAGGAGCGTCGAAGTGTCTTCCCCGGCAATGTCTCGTTAAAGTCACTTTCGCTTATCTCTTTCTTCCTGTTTTCTTCCGAGACACTCTCCGTCTAAGACTCCTGACTTTCACTTGCGACTCCCCTTCGCAATCTTTCTTTCTTTTCTCTTTGTCTTTTGTTGATTTAAGTGCCTATTCGTCTGTACGCGCCGACGTCACAACACGCCACTCATTCACGCCGTTTCGGTCTCCCTCGCGCCGGCCGGATCCTTCAGGAAATTGTTTATTTTCTTGGTTAATTGTCTAACGAGAGCTTCGTGCCCTCATACGTCGCTGCGTCAAACTCAGTTGGGCGTTCATCCTCTTCCCACCCTCCTTCCTTCTCTCCTTTCCCCCTCTCTCTCTATCTGTATTCCTGCTTACGTTGTTATGAAAATAGTTCTGGCTACTTGTTCAGCAAAGATGATATACCCGACTCCCTGAGCCTCCCTGCGTCAGACTCAGTTGGAAGTCTAACTTTCTTGCTCTCTTCTGCCTGTCACGTGTTCCCGATTTTAGCATCGCCGGTTTTCAATGCCTGCATGCCTTCTTCGTGGACGATGGCGAAGTCAGCGCGCTCCTTTCGGCAGGCCATCGTTTTATTTATTTTTTTTTTCAGTGAATATTTCGTGGATATAACTAGCGTTCAAGTGCTATTGGTGTCACCAGGAGTTGACAGTGACTCGGCGGTGCTTAACAACCACAACAAGGTGTATAGTTTTGGTTTTGCAGAATGCGTTGTTTAGGGGCGAACGAGTTGTGGAGTTGCTTTAAGTCGTCAGTGAAGACACCAACGTTTTTGCGTGTGTTGGAAAGTAAAACATGAATTGCATTTTAAAATAGACAACGTGTACGGCATGACTGTGAACACTGCTACCACGCGATATTGTTTTGTGAATCTCGCTCTTATTTTTCAAAGACGATAGTCTTTCTTGGGATACTTAAACGCAAAAATTTTGGTCTGTATGTCTGTCCTGTCTGTTTGTCTGTCTGTCGGTAACCCGATTCAGCTTCTCGGCCAAAGTTTAACTTCTTTCTGAACGCCCAGCCATCTTGAACTGGTGTTCGCGTTCATATTTGTGAACATATTCGATCAAAAAGCAAATACTACGCATTCCTGAGGCGCAACATTAATATGTAAGTGTCAGGACGTGTGTTCTTTATTAGAAAATACATATGTACGCAATTCTAAAGACCCTAGTGTTTTTTAGGCTGTCTCAGGCAAGGCAAAACATAGTAGTACGGCCGGCACAAGACTATCGTCTTACGACATTTGCAGCGAAGCACGCAGATACGCGGCCAATTTTTAAGGCGAAAGCCTTTAATGTCTCATGCTCACGTCCGTCCGGTGTCCGTCCGTCCGGTGTCCGTCCGGCGTCCGTCCGTCCGTCCGTCCGGCGGTAGTGCTGGTGGTGTGCGTCCTCACCACCCTTACTGCACATGCGCAAACCCTCCCCACGCACCTCCTCTGCTGTGCTTCCCCTCTCTTTCCTCTAGGTATCCCTCCCGCCCGCGGCGTTTACACACCCATTGCGCATGCGCGTCCCCTCCCCCCCCTCTCTCCTCTAGGCATCCCTCCCGCGGCGCTAACACCCCCATTGCGCATGCGCGTCCCCTGCCCCTCCCTCTCCTACGCTTCCCCCCTCTCTCTCCTCTAGGCATCCCTCCCCGCGGCGTCTACACCCTCACTGCGCATGCGCGTCCCCTCCCCCCATCTCTCTCCTCTAGGCATCCCCCCCCCCCGCGGCAACCACACCCCCAATGCGCATGCGCGTCCCCTCCCCCTCTCTCCTCTCCTACGCTCCCCCTCTCTCGCCACGCAACGCCGACGCAGGCAGCGTCTGCTAGCGAGTTTCTTGGTTGAAAAAACCGACTGCTCGCGCTGCACAACCGTTCACTGGCCACCCCGTATATATGGCAATGGATCTTGACCTGCAAGGTGGTGCCGGTGGGAGATTGGTGCCGGTGGGTGCCGGTGGGTGCCGGCGTCTCGCTGCGATTCGCGGTAAAAAATTAAAGAAGAAAACACGCACCCATTAGGTTTGTGTCTTATGCCACTGAGAGTGTAAAAGAAAAAAAGACATGGCATAATCAGTGGAATGGCCACACGCTTTCGCCGAACACACTTTGGAATCTACAAAGTGTCCTTCAATTTTTAATACGGGCAGCGTTATTCGACGAGTCGGTATGAGAATTGCGTCCTTCCATGACAAAGATGCGGGCCCATACTGTAATACGTGACCGAACTGGACGAAGGTACATCAGGCTTTTCAAGACGATCGAAGCCTTGGAGTTCTCATCAAACGTGAATAGTGACCGTCGGTGCAAAACGAGTGATGCGGAAAATTATGATGGGATAGCGTCATCATGACGTAACATATGGTGACGTCATATTGACAGCACAGGGGCTGGCGCTCACCCTGGTTATCTGATAGGGGCATAAAGCATGCCGCGTGCCTTAACTCGTCCATGAGCTCGGACAGTTCATGTGTTTTGAAAACAAATGTTTCTCTCTCTTAACTCAGTTGGACCAGTACTCTCAGTGTTTACCCTTTCAGTCCCCGTGATTCCAATTGGAATCATAAATTATGTAGGTCAGTCAGCAAGCATCTGGTAAAGATAAAGCTTTGTTCTTCCTCAAGAGCCCGTATTTAGCATCTGCCCTACATGTGGTGTCAACATGGTACATATAATAAAGGCAGGTCACGTCTGAGCGAAGAAATTACAGAAGCGGTCGTGCTGCTCGCGCATTTCGCTGAGGCAGCGTCTTCTTTCACCGTGCAGAGATAGGGCATTAATATTAGTTCGGTGTCGGAAATTTGAATTTTGGCTATTGGACAATATGCTATCCTATGTAAATAATATTTTATGTAGTAAATGAAGCAAAAATTATGGAATGATTATTAAATAATAATTATTTGTTAAATTAATTCACATGTTAATTACTCTTCTCTGAAAAGTGTGAGCAAATAGTTTTTCAGTTTTTTAGGACTACCACGATCATGCTCATCTCAAAATGTAAGAGCTAGTTGCTTACATTGAAAATATTTAATTCGGGACTGAAAGGGTTAATGTACATTATTATGGTCACGCATGTTTTAAGTGTGGAGTACTTTAGGGGGCCGGGCTGTCGTATCCTTTCGTCGTCGCTTGGCGTAACGGCAGGCAAAACCACATATAGCATAACAGCCAGCTGTAGCATATTTAGCGTGCGCTCTCGCCGGAGAGAAGTCTTCTTCCTCTTGTTCTTCGAGCGCCTCGATGATGATATTAAGTGTGGACATTATTACTACGGCTAGGGATACACGACAACACAAATCAGGCTCAAAAATTGAAAGAGGAAGGAAACGAGAAATAAAAAGAGAGATAAAGAAAGGAAGGAAATAGGAAGAAAAATAGAAATACCTAGAAATAAAGAGCAGAAAAAAAAAACACAGAAAACCCTGGAATAGAGAACAGGAAATAAAGAGAGGAGGAAAGAGAGATGCGAAGAGAAACAAAGAAGGCGGCCCAGCTGCGCACTTCCTTAAGCTTGGCCCCACTAGTGCGAAGCTTCCTTAATTTTTTTGGTGATTGTAGCTACCGAGGACCCTTAATGGGGCATTTCAAGAACTGTTCAGTTGCCACCTTCGCCGCCGGAAAGCTGTGAACCAAAAGGCTGTCCTTTGTGAGAAGCACATCGTCGCTTCGTTTTAATAGCGAAGCTGTTCTTGGTCGAGCCTTTCATGTCCGGGATCCGTGGTAACGCTTTTGGGCATCATAAACCGGTATGCGCCACTGACATTGGGTAAATCCCACTATACTCACCATTGGTCCACTAAAAATAAAAGAAAGGGCAACAGTTAGCCATACAAACGGGTATGTGTCACAGAAATATGTGGGGCCTATGAGAAAACTGCCATCATAAACGCATATGTGCCACAGAAATTGGGTAAATTCCACTACACGCTACTTCCACTAAAAAGCAAGAAGGCAGCATTTAGCCCAACAAATGGCGTGCGCGTTACCGTAATCACACCACTGTCACGTGATAATTTGTGGCTATAAAATGCGGTGGCTGTACTACCACCTCGAAGCTTAACAAAGAGTGCTTAATAAAGAGCGGTGGTACAACATATCTGAAAGACTTGAAAAACATAGAAATACGCTAGCCTGACGATGGAAACGCCAGCAACTTCGCTGTTTCATCGGTGTCCGCGAAGCGACGTCGGTTGAATTATTTTTATATTTAGGCATCCATTCCGACTTTTGATTTCTTTCGCAGTCGATCAATCGAGGGGGGGGAGGGGGTGATTTGAAATTTTGCCCCCCCCCCCCCCCACCCTCTTAACGGAGCACCCTGCGCACTCCTATGATTGTTTCCTACACATTGTGCAATAAAAGACAACAGCAGCAACAGGAGCTTCCCTCCAATGCGTAACTAACAAAACTAGACGACTAACACATACGTAATGCAATGCATATGCTCTCTCTTCTTTGTTTCTCTCTCTCTTCCTGTTTGCGTCTTGCTCTCTGTTTTTTTTTTTCGATGTATTTTTCGTGTCTATTTCTTTCTATCTTCTCTCTCTCATTCTGTCTTTCTCTTTCTGTATGTTTACGTCTTTATTCCGCTTATTTTTCGCTATTTCTCACTTTCTCTTTTTTTCTATCTGTTTCTTTCTCTCCCTCTCTTTATTTTCCAACTTTTTCTTTCTCTCTCTCTCTCTCTCTTTCACGTGCTTCACGTGGCCCACTTCGCCGAGCAGAGTTTTCCTCTAACGCTTGAACCTGCACCATAGGCGTGCGCAGGGTTCCCCTTCAGGGGGGGGGGCGACGGCTCGTCGCAGTGTCCCCCCTTCCCTATTAAGTCAATGTATGAGGCAGACTTTGCGCCCCCCCCCCCCTTGTTAGGTGACTAGGGGGGGGGGGGGGGCGCCCCCTCTGCCCCCCCTCGTGTGCACGCCAATGACCTGCACTACACAGTAGTGGGGCTTGCCCAATTCCTGTGGCGCATACCTACCTGAGGAGTTTTGCTCGACGGAAGTCAAATCCCCAATAGCCTAAACAGTATCGCTGTTACAATTTTAGGCCAGGCACGCTCACTCTAAGCTTCGCTTAGCCCCATTTTCCCGATAGGACAATGGCTCCTAATATTTTTTTTTTGTCTCACTAATGTTTTGAAGAAGAACGCATACGAACTAGCCCAATTTACGGGAATTTGGAGCGCAAAGAACAAAATTTCCGATAACGAGACGACAGGATGGGCGTTCTTGTGAATGTTGTTTGCGCTCCAAATTCCCGTGAACTGTGCACCATCTCACCGAATTTCAAGTTTTGTTGAACTAGCCCAGTTACCAATTTGCTGAATTTTAAGGGGTCTGAGTTAAAGTGAGCACCAGCGAAGTAAATTTTGTGAGTGACTCTGAGTGTTTGCTGATTACTTCGTCGACCTCTGCCTCTGTATGCGTGCGTGCTTTATGTTTTTTCGAAGAGAAGGGAATTCTGTCATTTGTTGTCGTTGTTTCGAAAATGTTTATTCCTGAGCTTTAGAACGAGCATGTAGGGCTGTGAAATCGACCGTGTGCATTGGCGAGGCTACATCATTGCGTTTGTCGTCATTGTATTTATACGAGTATTTCTTTTTCTTCGCAGGTGAGTGATTCGGTTTGCAACCCCGTCCTCGAAGGAAACGCATCCACCCTTCCTGGCGCTTCAACTCTGATGGTTTCGCAGGCGAGTGTCTCTATAGAGCATATTTGTGTTTAGAGAAATTTATTATCTCAGACGGTGGACATCAATATGCCGCAAGCATGAGATATTACGTGAACGTCTTCATTTTTGAATTATTAATATTTTGAGGACCTCCGATCATGCACTTGCTTCAGGTTTTCCGAATGTTCCGAAACAATCTTGTAAAGTATATAACTGGCACAAAATTGGTTCAAATTCTGGTTCTGGTTCAAGTTAAGGGTTATATTGAATGCGCCTGATATCGGAGGATAAGTTTACTTAGGACGAAGGTCATTAAACAGTCAGGATAATCAACGAAGGTTAATTGAATGACTTCATTGAAGCAGGAGGCAGTTTTCCTGTGAACAGCTTGGACGGCTGCGACGCCTGGTGGAGCAGATCTGAACCACGCGCTCCTTTCTATGTGGCCTCCAAGATCTCCTTCGGCAGCGCGACGAAACGCAAAGTTAACCCAAGTAATACGCCAGAGAACACGAACGCAGACGTGCGATTGCTGCTGCCAGATGCATTAGTGAAGAAGTAGGTTCACCTCCAATGTTTTTTTATTTATTTTTATTATTTTTTTTTTTCAATTCCTTTTCTTTCCCACTCGCCTCTCCTCTGCGATTCGCCGATCGCAGTCACGTGAAACTGGAAATCTCTGAACAAGTGCCGACCCTACAATTGTGCTGCTAGTCAAATATATGTCGAACGCGCCTTACATCATGTCACGCGCTCCATGCGTTTAGGTTCTGTACGTAAATTGGCATCTCACGTCACACGTACCGTGCCATGCATGCTAGTAACGCGCGCCAAATGGCGCTCTGGTTACGTCTCGCACGTCGTGTCTTTCATATTACTGTGTTACAAACATAAAAATACACCTGCGTGTCACGGCAGCGCGATAGCATCTAGACGACGATATGTGGGTAATATTCGCTAAAATAATCTAGTATTGAGCCCACGACGACTAACGTCGGCTGATATTATATAATGGTGCCTAAATTATGGCTCGTGTCGGCTATATGTGAGTGGTGTGATGCAGTTATACATAATGCTAACGTACCGTCTGTCAACTCCCCAGTAGAGAAGAGAGTTCGTGCCATATTTTCTTTTACGCTCCCAATGTCAACGCACGCATTACTCATAGCGTGCGGTTGCGACCCGCAGGAGCTATCGCATGAAACGCAATGCGCCATGAATGATTTCAGGTTGCGTAGCTGATCCGGGCCGAGACAGCAGCGTGCATTACGTCTTTATTTGTCATTCCGCCGTTCGGCGAACGCTATACTGTCTGGGGCACCGCAGCTCAGGCTTGCCGTGACGGCTCGCGTGGGATGGAACGTCGCTATATATATATATATATATATATATATATATATATATATATACACCCACAGGGACTCACCCGTTGAGGTCTCGAACGCTGCGCCGGTCTGCGCTGTCAGCGTCTCTCTGTCTGCGCTTCCCAGATAGAGATGTGTGTTCCAAACAGAGATGTGCGCACGTGCTGATGACCGGCGGATGCGCGGTTTGTTCCGAGAACGGTCCGTCTCTTCCCACAGCTTCGTGTAGCTGCGGGTTCAGTCTTCGTGTGGCAAATTCCACGTACAGGCGTTGCAGTTGTGCGTATAGTGCTAGCTAGAACACCGACAACGAAGGAAGTTCAGAAGGTGCTAGTCCCCCGTCCTTCAGCTTTCATTCTCGTCTTTCTGCGTATGGGTGCTCTGCGAATCATATGTTCGGTTGGCATAACCAATTCGAAGATCCACTTGAAGAAGATGAAGACAACTATGATGAAGAGGAGAAGGCGGAGGAAGAAGATTACTGCGGTGGCGATGAGGAAGGAGCAGAACGAGAAAAATTGAAGAAGGTGGTGATGAAAATCATGAATATGGTGACGTAAGGAAGCTCAGGAACATTATGATGAAGATAAAGAGGAACAAGAAGATTATAGTGGTGGTTGTGGTGGTGATGATGATGTGGAGGATGAGGGGGAGAAAATCAAGAAGAAGATAGTGATGAAGAGGAAGGCGAGGAAAATTGACAAGATGATAATGTGGCGGAAGTAGATGGTGATGAAGGGGAAAGGGGGGGAGTTCTTAGGAAGGATAAGAGGACAAGATGATGATCGTCGTGGTGATCCTGATGTAGAGGAAGAAGAAGGCGATGAAGAGCTAGATGGGTAAAACTAATGAGAAAGGTCAAGATTAATTAGGTGGTGGTGCTGGTGGTGATGATGTGGAGGAGGAGCACATTTGGGAAAGATTAAGCGCAGTACAGACACTCACCAAGCCGAGATTCACATGACAGGCGTTAGTCATGAGTATCTCGCCTGTGTGAGTGTCTGTTCTGCGCTTAATCTTTCCCAAAAGCTGTGCACCCTCTTGCACCGCACAAAGTTTTGTTGAGGAGGAGGAGGAGGAAAGATAAAAATTAAGTGGATGAAGATTGAAGAATAAAGACGAGGAGAGTAATTAAAAAACGGGCGTACCCAGTACATATTAAATATCGACCATGTTGAACACGACACGCGTAGGAGACGGATACCGACGGCCACAAGCACGGATCAGTTCACAGTTCTTTTGTGTCTGTGAATGTTTTTGTTTTTTCGAATAATCTCATGGTTGACGTGAGTCAAACAATAAAAAAAAGGAAAGCTTGCTTCGACAAAGACTGGAGCTGGACGCCCAAGTTTCGTAGAAACTTCCCGGGCCATGTGACCGACTGGATTTAGAAAAAAAAAGTATTGAAAAAGAAAAAAGCGAGGAATGCGTGACACCAAAACGAAGCGCTTCGACACTGTGGTATGATACACCAAGAAAACGAACCGACAAAAAAAAAATGAAGAAGAAGGAAAATGGCATGACAAGTTTGTGGCCGCAGCGACATTGTGATAGCGGGTAAGACAAAACTCGCCAGTAAGTATACACCACAGATCCCAAGGGGAGAGGATGGAGAGTAGAGAGGAAGCGGCCAGTGATTGATGATCGAGCCCAGCGCGAGCATGTATAGGCGACGCAGCTCTATATCGTCTATGACCGCGCGACCGTCTCCTACGTACTCTTGGGTGCATAAGAGGGTGCAGCATGTCCCCCCCCCCCCCCCTCACACTACGCCTTTGCGAGACCGTTTTCACGAATCTGTGCACCCACCTCCCACACTGACCCCATTTTTGTGACACGCTGCACTACTCACACCACAGAAAATGGCCGCCGCTCTAACCGCAGTCGTTTTCGCGCCTGAAGCTTCGGCAACAGTTCGGACACTGTCAGACGGCGAGAAGGAACTTCTTGGAAGAACTCAGGAAGATCAAGGATGCAGTTAAAGCAGAAATTTGGGCTAGTCGGTTTTGACTTAAATACATAATATAGCGGAACAAAACAAGGGCAGAGAAAGCTGCACACAGGACGATCGCTAGACTTCAACTGATAATTTCACTCTGGACACGTGACATATAAAGTTAAAAACAACAAAAATCTAAACTGATAGAACAGTTCTATCAGTTTAGATTTTTGTTGTTTTTCACTTTATATGTCACGTGTCCAGAGTGAAATTATCAGTTGAAGCCTAGCTGTCGTCCTGTGTGCATCTTTCTCCGTCCTTGTTTTGTTCCGCTATAATATGTATGTAAGTCAAGGTTGCAGTTACCCAATAAAGAAAACTCACAGTATCCCTTATGCGTTTGGCTCAGACGACTGCAGGGGGAAAGCCATCTTCTACTTGTTTATTGTCACGTGGTCGTGAAGTTTGTGAAGACAGAAGTCGGCGTGTTCAAGACTAATTTCTCTCTTTGGTCATATTTGATATGTAATCTATTTAGTATAATTCTGTGAATTGTTCAAGTTTCGCTCTTTTATTTTTGTATGAAGTGTTGTTTCCCATTTTTTGATATGTAACATGCCCCTGCCATCTGTAATGTGCAAGCCCTGAGGGTAAAATAAATAAATAAATAAATAAATAAATAATTTTTAAATTTAAGCGATCTTGTGCCCGGAACATGAAAATACAACGTGCCTGCGATCCACACTGTAAACTGATAGCGGTGTGAATAGTCGTTGACCACCGAGTAATCTGATCTTCGGTGGAGCGTGTCGCCTTTTATAAAGCAGTCATCGAACATTCCAGCGTTATCGCTGGTGCTCGCGTAAGCTCTCGAAGAAACTTAACCATTCGCGTCCTGCGCGTAATCTTATCAGAATGATCTCAAATAAATTACACCATCTCCCGTTAAAGGGAACCATGTGTAGATGTGAAGCAGCGGGCGCTATCGCTTACAGTAGCGGCGTTGACGCTGGCGCTCATTGCAGCTTTGAGCATGAGAGAAAACTGGGGAGGCGCAAAGCACGCAGTGATAGAGCGGTGTTTCCTACTGGAACATGCCAATCGCTGCTAATGGGCAATGAGAGCAAGACTCCGACTGGACACAGAGACCCGCACTCGGCTTTTAGTTAACGCGCACGCTGCGAATTTTTATTTTTCAACAACGCACAGGAGAAATCTCCCACCGGCACCACCTTGCAGGTCAAGATCCATTACCGTATATACGGGGGGGGGGGGGGGCCGGTGAACGGTTGTGCTGCGCGACCAGTCGGTTTTTTCAACCAAGAAACTCGCTAGCAGACGCTGCCTGCGTCGGCGTCGCGAGGCGAGAGAGGGGGGAGCGTAAGAGAGGAGAGAGAGGGGGTGGACGCGCATGCGCAGTGGGAGTGTGGACGCCGCGGGCAGGGATGCCCAGAGGAGAGAGGGGGGGAGCGTAGCAGGGGAGAGAGGAGGGGAGGCGCATGCGCAGTGAGGGTGTGGTTGCCGCGGGGAGGGATGCCTAGAGGAGAGAGAAGGGGGGAGAGGAGGTTTTTTATTTTTATTTTTTTGAAGGGTTTGCGCATGCGCAGTAAGGGAGGCCACGCGGCACACCACCACCACCACCACCGGATTAAGCTTCGCCATAAGATGCTTCACATCTAACAGCACGGAGAGTCAAGCTAGTTGGTAGGAATGCATATATGTATAGCGCAAAAAGACACAGGGACACAGGCGAGAAAGACGATACAGGCGCTAGTAGCGCCTGTATCGCCTTTCTCGCCTGTGTCCCTGTGTCTTTTTGCGCTTTTCAAATATGCATCTCAAATAGTCGCGAAGTCTCTCAAGTATTGGGCCGCGGTCTGCTCTGGGCGTTGCTAACACGTCTTGTGGCTGAAACCCGAAAGCATGAAATTAAAGTTTATAAACGCGCGTGGCATTTTCTTCTCAGTCAATGCTCAACGCACGTAGCTATCAGTTGGAAACTAACATATAACAGCTCCCCACTATAAAAGGGGGGCGAAAAATCCGGGCGCAGCTAGCGCTAGGTGCGCAAGGCTGAAGGCACAGCGGAGCTGTTCGGCCCCTAGCTGTTCCTGGCCGTATACGAAGTGATGCCAAGTTCCAGTCGAGTCCAGCACAGTCGAATTTCTTCTTGGCCTAGTTGGTGTTCCTTATGTATGACATTGTGCCGCTAGTAAAAACCTCACACACAAGAGAGACACGAACACGAAGACATGGGCGGCACTTCCAACTGATTTGTTTCAAGCACGAAACAGAGCGATACGTACATACAAGTGACCCACACATGCGCGAATAAGGATGCCAGTCGCCCATGTCGTCGTGCGTGTGTCTCTCTTGAGTGTGTGGTTTTTACTAGCGGTAGAATGTCATACAGTCCAGCGCAGTCGCCTCTCTCCTTTTTGCCTGTGCTACGTCGTGGTAGACTGTAAACGAGTAGAGCGCAGGAGTCTCACTTGGCAGCGTGCCGCGATTCCCGGTAAGCGGTTTCCTAATCGGCAGCATATGTCGGCAGTGCGAACCTTGTTCGGTGTCCCAATGTTTGCGTCTCGCGCAGCGCGCTGCCACCGCGCGTCTGCTTTTAAATGCGAATGCATTTCTTAGTCGGGCTATGTCAGGCGGCGTTGTCCGGCGTTGTCCGCGCAGGAGGAGAAGGATAGGTTGAGGAGGTCCGCGCGCCGGCAGGTGTTATCTCTCCGCTCTCACTCCCTCTCCCATAGCAACAGCTGCGGGCGCGCGCGCTTATCCTCGCCCCTAGCAACCGGAGCATGTGGTGCGAGAGAGTGTAGGAGAGGGTAGGTGCAGTGCTTCACCGCTCCTTCTCTCGCCGTTCGCTCTCTCTCCTCCCTGCGCCCCACTCTCCCGTCCGCTCGCGCCTCACTCTCGACCGTTCGCTGGCTGGGCGCCTCTCAAGGCGATGGCAGAAGTCGGTGTCGGCGCAAGAAATGCATTCGCATTTCCTCACGATTCCCTTCGGAGAGGTGGGGGGCATTTTTTTTTACAGAACGAAGGCGCGAAGCCGCAGTTGGCCGTGACGTCGCGTCTGGCGCGACCGAGCGGTTGCGCGCAGTGTCCAGGCAGGCGGAGCTGTGTATGGACTCTCGATTAGAGCTGTGCACGGGCCGTATTTGCGAACCCGAGCCATGCTTTCGGGCTACCCGAAGCCCGTGCACACCTCTACTTTCGATGCAGGCGCACAGCTGTGCAACCGGTTGCTAGGCAACGCGTAGTCACGTGGTCGCGGCGCCAAGGTTTTCCCATAGAGAAATATAAAAAGTTAAGAGAGGACACTCTCATAGGCCCCTGCGCCTGATTTGGGTTCGCAGCGCTCCAAACGGGCGTGGGGAACCTTCGCAGCCTCAGAGATGGCGACCGCAGAAAAGGTGGTCTCAAAGGCCATTTTCTAGCGATTAGAAAAATTATACGGCCTCCGAGACCACTTCTGTGCGTGTGCTCGTCTCAGAGGCCATACTTTAATTTTTTTTTTTTTTTTTTTCACGCGTCGTGTGCAGCTTCGTGTAAGCTGTACCGCCAGAGCGGCAAGCACACGATGCGACTGTGTGTTTATGCAGACATTTTAAATAAAACATAAGAATTCTTGGAAGAGACGAAAACTTTTATTTTCAAGTCATTCTTGGTAAGCACATTCTCAGAGTTTGATGAACGCGCGCACGAAGAGATGGGCTCTTTGCACTGCAAGACATGGCAATACATCTGTCATATCTTGAGTATAACTTTTACAGAAGAAAGAAACAAATAGGCGACATTACGAAAAGCCCCGCACAACAGTAAAGCTGCAGTAAACGCACAGGTACGCATACAGTTCACGACGCAGCGCGACAGTAGTTGCCGTAGTACTTAACTCCGGACGGCATGACCCGGAAAAAAAAAAATGTTGGCTATGTCTTCTCTCCCGCCTTGCAAATTTTCTCCGACGCACTGCACATCACCTTTTCGCGAAAAACAGTCACGAGTAGATGCCGCAGCTAAGACAAAGCAATTGTTGGCGCCATGCATGCGTTACCGAGGCAGGAGTGTTCATTCAGAGGATTACGTCGTAGCCTCAGGTAACAAACATTTTTCTCGGTTCACAAATTCTCTCTAATTGCGCTCGCAACATGAGCTTCAACAAATCTGTGAACGCCACAAATAATGATGTTAAGCATAACTGCCCTCTTCACACAACTTGACACATGCATGCATTGAATTCGAACTACGTATACCGGCACAAAGAAAACCCAACGACGCAAGCGGTGACTCACTTTCTCGCGCCAAGAAACAATTTTCTCGCAAACATGCGCGAAGTGAGGAGCACAAAGAAGCTCTCTGCGCCGAACAGCCCAACGCGACAGGTGTTAGCATAACCTGACGAGTACGATACGCACTTTGCAAATTAATGACGGTGTTCTTACCAATAGCAACAGCCAAGTAGAGAGGCACACGAAACAAGCCAACACCACGAAGCACGTCGAGCGCATTATCGCACATCTTTTACCGCGTCACCCTGCAGCTGTCCGTACTTCATTGCATTAAACGCTCAAGGTCACGGAGCGTGACACCGTTGCCGTCGCGTCGACGCCATTCTGCACTTCCCTCGCACCCGATTCATGTCCGATCCTGCCCGACGATATCGAACCGTCCAATCGCAGGCGATAAAGATAAATTCAGAGCCGCAATGCGGCAAATAGATGCATATTGCAACTAGAAAAGGTACTAAAGTAGATAACAAGTATACGCGCGTTCCCTTGAAGACAGGAATTGATGTGTCGCCTGTAACGGCTGACATGAAGCTGCGTAGCTCCGCCGCTTTTGGCCGGAGTGACCACTCTTGTAATTTGTAGGTTGCTCTATGGTTTTCCTTTTCCCTTTTTGATCTCATTGGACCGATGTAAAGAGCGCTATGCTCCCCTTAAGCGCACGACTTGTGTTTAGAGAAATTTATTTTCACAGACGGTGAACATCAATAGCATTTGAACAGAACATTTCAACAGAATGGAACATGCACAAACGCACAAAAATTTGTTAAAGAAAGATAGGTATACATATGTACATTACATGGTAAACGAAAGGCACAAATAGAACATGAATATGTACATTTTGCATATTTACATGGCGTTTGTGCCGACACCGATCGAGAGATCAGCCTACCAAAACCAGGCAGGCCGAAAGGTAAGTTTTACGCGTCTGTCGCAGACCAACACAAAAGGGCAAGACCAGTGCCGAAGGAATTCCTTTCACCGAGAAAGAAGAGCTCCTCCGACAAAACAGATAGCACCTCCGAATACAATCGCTCTAGGATCGGGAAAAGAGCGCGACGGCGACGGCCTGCTGCAACCGCCTCGCAGCGGTTGCGCCAGAGACAGAAAGCACCAGCAACGATGAGAAGGCAGGCGAAGCGGCCTCGAGAACAACGCCCAGACGAAACGAAACGATTTACTCCGAGACCGGGAAATCCAGCATGCACGGCCCTCCAGAAAATACGAGCAATGACGCATTGCCTTAGAACATGCTGATTTGTTTCTCGCATGAGGGAGCAGTTCGGGCATGTTGCTGACTGGACCATTCTCCATCTCTCGAGGCGGTCGAGAGTAGGAAGCACACCCCACCCCAACCTCCACATGAAGTCCCGGAGGTGGCCAGGCAGAAAAGATGCCGTCAGCGTGCTCCAAGACACACGACTAGATCGAGCGCGGCGGGACGGAGGAACTAACGGGAGCAACAAAGCAGTTGTTGTGTCAACAATAGGAGTGCTCAACACATCTATCCCAGGACAGGTCGACTGGATATGGCGAAAAAATGCAACAGCTGTTGCATAAAATGAAGGAAGTGTTACTGACTGTGGGGCCCTGTTAAGGTGCACATTAGGTATCAAATGCCGGAGGTGAGTGCCTAGAAAATAATATGCGAGGGTTCGCGCGGGGGATTCCTCTCCTTGCACAAGGCGCAACAAGAAACGCAAGGGCCAGTAGTCGGCAGCGTATGGACACCGAAGGGAAAGCAAAGCCTCCCTGGGAACGCTGCTGTCCTAGTGCCGCACGACAGACCAACTCGGGGCCACCGGACCAAAAAAAAGAACACAAAGCAGACTGCAATGATCGCACGATACGCAAAGGCGGTTGCACCACGTGTGAAAGGTACCAAATGCGACCGCAAAATACAGTCTGCGCAAGGTACCCCCGCTCAAGAAGCGGAAAGTCGAAATCCCGTGCGTCCTGAATTTTTTGTCTTACTTCGTCGAGAGCGTTTAACCAAACGGAGTTACAAATGCCATAGTGGTTGTATAAAATACCTAAAATGCGAAGGGATTGGGGCTGGTTGAATAGAGAAAACGGAGCTAAGTCTGGAGTTCGGTGACCCAATGAACATATACCGGGATTTGGAGAAGTTCAGTGCCGCACCTGAAATGTCACCGTACTCGAAGAATAAACGTAGGCTGTGTGAAAGACTGTCTTCATCCGAAAGGTACAGGGTTATGTTGTCAGCAAAAGCTGTGGCTTTCACAACACTGCTACCAGGGAGCGGAAGATCCCGGACGCGAGAATCCGCGTCTAAAGCACACACCAATGGCTCAAGGCTGAGCACAAATAGCATAGGGGACAATGGACATCCCTGACGCACCCCACGTGTTATGGGAAAGGCAGCACTTTCCCAGGCATCCAGAACCAGTGTGCTTTTTATATCAGAGTAGGTATTCCTTATTAATTCTACAAATGAATGGTGAAAGCCAAAGGCTGTGAGCACATTAAAGATATACACATGCTCCAGTCGGTCAAATGCTTTCTCCTGGTCCAAAGATACAAGGAGACCACGTGCAGACCGTGACAGCGTGTAGGCTATGACATCACGTGTGGTAAAGGACAAGCTGTGTATTTCTCGTCCGGGCACACATGAAGCCTGGTGATGACCAACCAGGGTGTTCAGCAGAGCCCTCAAACGTTGAACGATTACAGTCGCGAAGATGTTATATTCAACATTAAGCAGCGTGATAGGCCTCCATTGTTCAGGATTAAGAGAAGAAGCGCCACTTTTTGGAATAAGTACAATTCGGCCATTTCGGAAACTGGACGGAAAGACACCGTCCTCAAAACACCGCCGGATAACCGTTGTAAAGGCAGCACCAATCTCATTCCAGAATGTCAGGTAAAACTCAACTGGAAAACCATCTGGCCCAGGGGCCGTTCCACGTTTCATGGATTGCAGTGCCGCCTTTACCTCTTCGGGGGGACGGAGGGGCATGCAAAGAATCTGCGGCTGGTTGAGGAACACGGGGCAATCCTCTAAGCATGAGCGGTGTTATATCACAATTTGTCCGCATGGGCCGAACATGACATCGATTCAAAATGCGCCAAGAAAAGAGATCGATCACGCGTAAGAAGCGGCTGCGCAGGCGGCATAGGCGTGCGCAGGGTTCCGCTTCAGGGGGGGCGAAGGCTCGTCGCAGCGCCCCCCTTCCCTATTAAGTCAATGTATGGGGCAAACTTTGCGCGCCCCCCCTTCTTAGGCGACTAGGGGGGGCGGCCGCCCCCTCTGCCCCCCCCTCGTGCGCACGCCTATGGCAGGCGGTATCTGTGCGTTCATAGAGACAGATGGCTGTGAATGCCCGAAAAACGATTGCCTCGCATACCGTAGCACCTCAGGATGTGCACAGGGGTTGTGCCTACAACGCCACGCTGCCGCCGCCAGAGAGGAGGCAGCAGTCAAACGCTGTTCACGCAGTTCACGCTGCCAAGCTCGCATCAGGAGAGACGGCGTTTCGGCGCGCAAGGCGATGCGTAACTTTGTTGCAGTATCGGCCAGCTCTTCAGAAACGCGACGACGAAGCGAACGCCCTTAAACTGAGCAGTGCAGACGCCACTGCGTTTTAAGCGCATCCCAATCATCTGGACCAGACGTAGCGAGTGACACACGTATTGCACTTGACAAATCGGACCGTGAGCGCGCGTCCTGCAGAGGACGCGAACATCAAGGCGCCATGGTTTCTCCGAAAAAGAAAATAGGAATGTCAAGCTCTATACTCCATCTCACAATTACCTTGCAGCACTGCCAAAGCTACGAGGAGTGCCCAGGCAGTACTCTTGCGCAGCATATAATATAGTTCCGGGAATAACTGTTTCATTATCAAACATATACAGGGGTTTTAGCTGTGCTTCTTGCATGACGCGTTACAGCAATACAAGATACGTTAGGCATGTACTTCGCAAACTCTGAATTATTGTAGCAATTACAAACTGGTAATCGTAATAACCTCCCTAACCATGATGACGTACAGCAACATGGCGTCGCAGCTCGCGTGAATTCCAAGCAGATCGACCCCAGCCGGGACCTTGTACATCATTTCGCGTATTTAATACACAGTTAAAGCCGCCAATTAGGATAACGTGACGACCGTCGAGAAAATATACATCCAGGTCTCGAAAAAAAATCATTAGATTGTCCAGCTTGTGCTGGCCCATACATGCACAGTATCCTCAATCTAAAAGAAAGGTAAATGCAATCTAAAGCCAGAACCCTACCCACACCATCATAAAAAACATGGTGACCCCTCAATAAAGCCCGATTAAATATAATAATGCCTACTCCCGTAAAACAAGTTGTAGCGAAAGAGAAATAACAATCAAGGTTGAACCTTTCGTTTAATAGCTATCACATCAGATAGAGAGAAGAAATTGGTTTCCTGCAAGCACAAAACATTGCAATTTGCAGCACGGGCTCCACTAATCACCTCGGCTTGCTTTGCCGCACTGCGAAAACCTTGAACGTTCAATGAAATAGTGTTCAGTATAGCAGCCATAATGAAAAGCAGACTAACCTGGATACACATTTCTAGACAGTTCTAGCATTCGCGGGAGCGGGTGCCCCGCGAGCGACTCAGTCATTCCTTACGGCCAGGCGACCCACCGGAAGGCACGGGGCTTCTGGGGCCGCGTTGAAGTCCGCAGGGGACTTCTGTCTCTGCTGGGGGCCTCTGAGTCGCTGCTGGATATCCGGTGGCGCTTGGTGCCAGGGCTCTTGTGCGAAGACGGTTCAAAGGCGTCTAAACTGTCCCGGCTGATGTCGCTGGGGGGTGGTGTCGTCGTCTATTCGCAGGGCCGTCTCACTCGTGGTGCTGTTAGAGTCCTCGTAGATGGAGGTTTTGTCGTCTTGTGACGGAGTCTCCTCGATGATAAGAGGACTTACGGGGGGATTGGGCATCGTTGTGACGCGCGTCAGATAACACGTCGCCATCTGTGACGCGTTCGCCAAGAGGCGCTTTGTCTGGCGAGGGCTCGGCCTGCGATTCCGTGGGAATGACCACTGGACGCGGGCCACTGGATGGATTCTCAGGGCCTGGAGGAATTGCCGGTTCCGGGCTGGCCGGGGACGCAGTGGGCGTTTGGTGCAGCGTCGCAATTTGCACTTGGTCTTGGCAGGTGACGGGGGCTGGCGTCGACGAACCGTCGCGCTTGTTGTTCGACGGCGTTCCTGGTTGAAGAGGCGGGAAGTTCTTGGATGCCGCCTCTGAGTACGACTGCCTGATGGTGCAGGCGACGGTGGCGTGCGGGTTCACCGCAGCGGCGACACGGCAGCGAACAGCCCTTCCCGTCGCGGCCATAAACGCCGCACCTTCCACAAAAAGGAGTTGTGCAATTCATACGGAAGTGGCCACTGTCTCCACATCGACGGCACACCCGCTGGATCCCTTTATAATCACAGGCTACACGATGGCCGGCGACTTTGAGGTAGTTGGGCACAGGTGACGAGGTCTTCATTTCTATTCGGACGTATCGCGTCCCAGTGGTCACGGTTGGGCGCGACCCCATGAGTCCTCTGCTGATATGCAACACTTTCCCATAGGGGGACAATGCTTGCGCGAGGACTTCGCTGGGGACGCGGCACGGCAGGAACAAGACGGTGACTTGAGTGACTTGGGGTCCCAGGGGCACGACGGCAACGCGCTCTCCTCGGATGATGAGGTGCGACGCGTCTACGATTTGAGCCAGGGCGGCTTCGCTGTTGACGGTGACTTGGTAATTTCGGCCTCCGAAGTGCTGGACACAGTACACTTCTTCAATTCCTACTATTGAAGACATCGCGTCCACGACGTCTTCGGGACTAGTCCCCTCAGGGACGACAACGTCGAAGGCTAGCGCCTTCTTCGGTGGCTGGCTTGCCATAGTGGGCGCCCGCCAGCCCAGGGACGCCCTCAGAAGCGCAAGTGTACCAGCGCGACAGAGACAGGACATTGTCTTTAAAGTCTTATCAATCGCACTTCCTCAAAACAAGAGTGAATGGCACCGCTAGCAACCAACTCAAAGCGCTCTGGCATACTCTCAAACTTGCATCAGGTTTCTTCACCCAGGTTTACAGTTCCCGAAAATAGTGATCAGGAAAAATTGCAGAAACGCATGGATACCTGATGTCTTTTAACCTAATAGAGCCAAATTGCGCCAAATCTCACGTGAAGTTTTGCGCTTACTATATCTCCCATGCAGCCCAGATCTGCGCCAGAGTTTCCTCATACGAAGCGACGTTTCAGGGCGGGGTGTTGAATAAGGATGCCAGTTTAGCAGTTTTACCAGTAAATTTGAATGAGTCAGCCATTCTTGCGGTGCTATAACGCATCAGCAATATGTCATATAGTAGCTGAAGATTCATACGCAACGGAGTAGAATATCCTGTATATATTCACAATATCGTCATCAGGCGCCATATATAATGTGCATATTTATCGCGAAAAAAAGACGGAAAATGATCAAGTTAAACCGGGTTGAATTCTAATGAAGTACTGCCCATAGAATTGGACGACGGTGTGCAAGGTTCTAAATGTGAGTATAGGGGATGTTACTAGAAGTAATTGTAACGTAACTGTGAAGAAAGAAAAGTGGACGAAAAGATGACTTGCCACCGGCAGGGACCGAACCTGCGACCTTCGAATAACGCGTCCGATGCTCTACCACTGAGCTACGGTGGCGGTCATCCCCCCCGTCCACTTTATAGGGTATATATGTGCATTTAAACGTGGGAGTGTCAGTCAGCGCCACCTGTTGCCATTACGGCGAGTGTGGAACACTCTTTTTGTCTGTTGGTTCAGTCCCTGCCGGTGGCAAGTTGTCTTTTCGTCAACTTTTCTTTCTTCACATTTACATTACATATACTTCTAATAACATCCCTTATACTTTCATTGGCATCATTGTCGGTTAGTTCTCATTAATATTGTGTTTAACAGAAGCAAACGAGTCCTTAAATTTGCACTTCTTTCATAAATGTGAGTAGCATTCTTCTGACTGGAACGCCAGATTCGGTATGGTATAGGGCGATCCACCTTCCGGTGTGTCGTCACCTCCCATATATATGCACACATACATACTTAAGCGCCGGAGCAGCGCATTTGTAAGTTGGATAAACATAAATAAATAAATAAATAAATAAATAAATAAATAAATAAAAACTCACAGGGTCCTTCATACATACCCTTAAGACGACTCGAAGGCGAAAGCCGTCTTCTAATTCTTCTCGGTCGACGTATTGACCATTCGAAAGCTTTCCGCTCCTGACGTGGTTTTGCACTGCCTCCAAGATCGGAGGCACCTCACGTGGTCTTGCATTGCCTCCGCGATCGTACCTCTTTTGACCACGTTACTATGTCATATCATGACGTCATCATGTGACGTGACGTCATGGTGACGTCATAATGACGTCAAATTATCGTGATCTGCAACGCCATGGTGACGTCAGTTGTGACGTCATCACATGATGATCTTTTGCGCAACTCGTCCGCGACGCCGCGGGGCGCTGACGGTCAAAATTCAAGTTTTATGAGGCATCTAATGCTCTGGCCTTAATAAATAAATAAATAAATAAATAAATAAATAAATAAATAAATAAATAAATTTGGAGCGTTTCTCTTATAGGGAAAAAAGGGGGCAAGCGCAGCTTGGTGTGTTCGTGCCTGACCTACTACTTCTCATTCTTTTTTTTCTTTCTTTTTTTTACTGCATTGTGGAGTACCCCATCGTAACCTTTTCCTTCTTCGATGCCGGTAATCGGACTTTCACCGACGTGCCAAGCATCGCAGCACTTTTGTTGCCACAGGCAACGACGACGCTCATACGTGAAACAATGGCATGCAACGATGCAAGGCAACAATGCAACGCGGAAACGTGAAATGTCATGTGACCTCGATAAATGATCGCATTCTCATATCAGAAGCGGCTGGTCACCGACAAGTCCACGATCGAGAGAGCATCAGTTATGGGAAAATACTGCATGTAAATATGCGTATGTGACCGACGCACCGTCGCGGGACGCATTTCTATACGTCCGCATTTCTGTACGATCGCTGGCGCCGGGTTTTTAGCGTTTAATGCCGCCGACGTCCCCGAAATCTATAACTCAGGTTCACTTAAGATTAATGAACGAATAAATTGCTACTCTCAGTAGCGGGATTAACCTCTGGTCTTCTGTAGATAGATAGATAGATAGATAGATAGATAGATAGATAGATAGATAGATAGATAGATAGATAGATAGATAGATAGATAGATAGATAGATAGATAGATAGATAGATAGATAGATAGATAGATAGATAGATAGATAGATAGATAGATAGATAGATAGATAGACAGACAGACAGACAGTAGGGTGTGTGAATATTCGAGTTTCAAATTCGAATCGAATAATACCTAATATAATATATGATAGAGGAGCCTTCATTGGCCATAATCGTAAATTTTCGCTGCATTCAGTTTCTGCCTTTATTTACTCTCATTTTATTCAATTTGTTTCGTTGGTGCTCTCGCAGTTTCACGTCACCTCCAAATACTACACAACCACCATAAGGAATGGAGAGATAGTGACTCCGATCAGGGGCGTAGCCAGAAATTTTTTTCGGGGGGGGGGGGGGGGGGCGTCATTTTTCGCTCTGTATGCCATGGCGAAAAAAAAATTTCGGGGGGGGGTGGCACGGGCCCGGTGTGCCACCCCCTGGCTACGCCACTGGCTCCGATCTAGAAGGTCTTCTGCGATCAGCTAATGATCACGCCTACTCGTCTGATCGTGGCACACGTGACCAGCGCCCCCTATATAACTGGCCGTCACGTCAAGATGCAATCCCAGCCTTCAACAATCTCCGAGGAATTGTTGCCTCGCGCAAGAGGCTTCTTTTGTCTCAGCTATGGAGGGCAGCGGGTCGTATAATAGCTGCAATGTGCCGATCTCTAAGGCCATCTTCAGGAATCCCGTGAATAGCCCCTCCTCCCCCCCCCCCTTTCACAAGACAGCATTGTCTGAAGTGATGGCAGACCAATTGGGCGTTGCTATTGTTCTTTCAGTGTGCGACGAATGCGGATCCAAGAAAGCTGGTGGTAATGTTCGCAAAGCCCGCTTATCTCTGACTGACGTTCGAGACCGTAATGGAAAAAAAAAAAAGTGTAGGTGGTTATTTTATAACTGCATGCTTCATGTGAGGCGTGACGTTTGTATAGTGCCCCCCCCCCCCCCCTCGCTTTCATTCGCTGAAGAAAACTTACTTTGGTTAGCTTTACGAATCGCAAGACAGTGACGTTCCTCTGTGTATCACTTGCTGAGTTTCTGCTACACTCCGTCACCTTGTCCGTCGTAGACAACGATGAAAGAACGACAATTAATAAGTTAATGACTTGTCTTATTTACGAGATTAGATTATTTTATCATTCTACGTCTGCGCCAGTGGTGTAGGCAGGAATTTTTTATGATTATTTATTTATTTATTTTTTATTTTTATTTTGTGGGGGGAGGGAGATTGTAGTAGCCCGCATCGAGGCACTGTAGAGGGGGGCGGGGGGAGGGGGGGGGGGGGGGCACGCCCTTGATCCGTCATGGCATCCGGGCAGATAAGGGTGGTCGAGTGTCATTTTGGGCTCTGTATCCCGTGTCAGCCAGAAATTGGAAGGGGTGGGGGGGACACGGGCCCGTGGTGAAACTTGAACGAACAGTGGTAGTCATTTCAGGCAATAGTATAGACGCTTATCCTGCAGCCCGCACGAGAGCGCGGCGCAGTGTGGTGCGTATGGGTGGCAGGAATGGAGGGAATAGTCAAAGACAATGGAAAGGAGAGGTCACGTTCTGGAGATATGAGTATCCACACAACTCAGTGCTAGTGTCCCTAGATTTGTTTCTCTTTAGGTAAAAATGTGGGGATCTTAGCGAGCTCCAGGTCGCGGTGCGTCTCTGTCGCCATTAGCGAAAATCGGTGATCTACTTTCCGGCAAAAAGTCATAGAGTCCTTTATGTGCACCAGCCATCTCTGCTAAATCTGACCTGCATCACAGACCTCGATGGTATCAAGGTAAAAGCTTATATTCCACTGAACAAGGACATGGTGGTTGGTGTAATATACGATGTTGACACCACCATTTCTTGTGCCGACCTTCCGATGTTGATCAACGCAGCGAGTGACCGCACCAACATCGTCCAAGTATCCCGCTTGGGAAAGTGACGTTGCGTGAAGATTATCTTCAGAGGCGACACTTTGCCATCCCACGTGAAGGTAGGACACTTTCGACACGTGGTTCGTCCGTTTACGCCTAAACCACTACAATGCCACAAGTGTCAGAAAATGGGTCATGTGAGTGGAGTTTGCAGGAACGTGGTGGTTTTCCCCCGGTGTGCAGAGAACCACAATGCTGAATTCTGCCGAGCAACTACCCTGAAATGTCCCAACTGCCACGGATCGCATGAAGCTTCATCAAGAGACTGTCCGTCAGTGAAGAAAGAATGGAGCGTAAAAAAACAGATGGTAAGGGATGGCTCAACACACAAAGAAGCCGCTGATATTGTCAGAAAGCGACAACGACGTTCCCTTCACCGACGGAGGTCTAGGAATGCCGCTGCCCAAACTGGACCCTCACCGCGATGTCATAATCCTGCGGACCACCAGACTTCTCTTTCCCGACAGCTACCACCACTGCCGCCGCCACCACCACCACCAGCCAACGCGTTACGTTCGGAAAGCCAAAAAGACGAGGAGGGGATGAAAGCGGCGGCGGATGTCGAGTGGCCGTCCTTACCACCACTGCGCGTCCACAAAGAGACGCCACAAGACTCTCCTAATAATCTCATCGCCGTGTTGAGGTCATTGATCAGCACAATGCGCACACTCCTCACCGGATTGACAACCCCATCAGCTCGAAGCGCACTGCAACTTCTGGATACCTTGGAGCCAGGACTTGCAAACCTTCTTTAACATCATGGACTGCAGCCTACTTCGTCTACGACAGTCAAAGTCGCCCGTACTCTGTGACAGTTCGCAGTTTTATGACCTTCCGGGCATGCGCCGCGCACGCTGCTATGCGTGCAAGCGTACTACTTTCCCTATCTTTCCTTCTTCTCTTCTCAATTCTTTTCGTCCCCTTTCCCCCCTTCTCCCGTGTAGGGTAGCAAATAGGGTGCAACCTGGTTAACCTCCCTGCCTTTCCTTTTCTTTTTTTTTTCTCTCACTCTCTCTTTCTCGCCTAAGGCGACTCTAAGGCGAAAGCCGTGTTCTTTACTTTGTTTCTTTTTTTTTTTCTTAGTTGGTTCCGACATTTCTCTCTCCTCCACCTAAGCTGTCGGCACATCCAATGGTGTTTCACTTCCTCTAGGATCGGTCCACCCTTGGGGCAAGCGACGATGTCCTGTGATGAATGACATCATGATGACGTCACAGGGTTAACTCATTGATGACGACATGTCACATCGAGGTCAGGTGACTTTCGGTACGCCGACGGCACACCTTGCATTCACATGAGTATCACAGAAGTTTCGACAGACTTTTTTTACTTAGCTTTCTTTTCATTACCATTCGTGAAGTCTCGCGAAGTGTCGTTAGGTCTCGCCTAATCTCGCGAAGTCCATGGACTCACGGGAAATATTTGGCTTTTGCCTTAAATGAAAGGAGTAGCCTACTGACGTTAGATGGCTCAGTTGAACCTCAATATACTGAAGACGTTCTATGGTGAGGCATGTTGTTGAACTATATATTGCTGTGTATTGTTCGTATTTAAAGTAAACGATAGAACTTATTTATGTTATCTTAAACTACTTAAATGGGTAGTGGTATAGCGCAGGGGAGTCTGAAATTAGGTTAAATAACATCAGAAATAAGGAAGAGGTCGGAATAATTCGCAAGTAAATCACCACTATGCCACAAGTAATTACCCATATATTGGGGTCTTAAGAAAGCAGAGTGCGTAATATGTGGTTTATATTAGTGTTTAAGGGTGCATAATTCGGTGTGCAATAGATTATATGAACGAACATGCTTAAGTGGAGAAAATTAATCATGATGCTGAATTCGAAAAAAAAAAATATTATATACTATAATAAAAATAGAAGTCACATGTTCACATGTTCCCCTATGAATTCACCGAAGACTGCTCGAAGGCGGAAACCACGCTCTTCTTCCCTTTCGTCTTCTTTCTGTGCTCATTCAATTTTATTCATTTATAATCAATACAATTGTATACAATCAGTACTAGATATGCAGTCAGTACAATTAGAATAACACAAATGCGTTTTCGTATCTGTACTTTAACTAGGGGTCGAATGAAGAAAAAATAAGTATTCAATAGCTCCGCGAATCTGTTAATATCATATTTCACTGAGCAAAATTATTGCTGCAAAATGTCGCGCTCGTTAATTCTGGTAACGGTTATTTCACAAGCTTTAATTGCACAGTTTGCTCTTTGGCTCTCCACTGGTACCATGTGTATGAAACCGCAGACTGCACGTAAAAGCGTAGTTCAGGCTTGGTTCGCAGACGCTGCTTTTAGAATCTTTTCGCCGTCCAAACCATGAAAAATGCCCCCCACCTCCCCGAAGGGAATCGTGAGGAAATGCGAATGCATTTCGCGCGCGCTTCACTCCATTTATATATGGTGGTTGTGGTTCGAAGAAGGAAAAGGCGCCTAATTTCTGCAGCCCGGTCGGGAGCACGGGCTGCAGCGCCTTTTTTTTCTTTATATATATATATATATATATATATATATATATATATATATATATATATATATATATATATATATATATATATATATATATATATATATATATACGTGCGAGCGAGCGCACGGGATAGTGGGGCGCAGGGAGGAGAGAGAGCGAACGGCGAGAGAAGGAGCGGCGAAGCACTGCACCTACCCTCCTACACTCTCTCCACACACGCGGGAGCTTCGCCGAGCTCCCGCGATGCGAGCGCCCTCACACACCAGAGCGCGCTCCTCCTCTCCACTCACTCTCCGCTACTCCGCCTGCACCACCTGCTCCGGTTGCTAGGGGCGAGGATAAGCGCACGCGCCCGCAGCTGTTGCTATGGGAGAGGGAGTGAGAGCGGAGAGATGCGGACACCGACGCCTGACATACCCCCGACTAAGAAATGCATTCGCATTTAAAAAGCAATAGGCACGACCCAAACTGCCTTCTCGTGAACGCTGCCGCCAAGACAGTCAACGCCCGCTGACGCCTGACATGTGGCCGTGGGCGTCTGAACATAACTGCCGGCGTTAAAAGACGCATCAATAGCAAAAATTTTGGGCCTAAGGTCAACAAAACAATTTCAGAACATTGCTGCGCGCGCAGTAGCTCAAGTTTTGGAGGAATCAGAAATATCGCAAAAGTAACTAAATTTGAGAAAAAATTTGTTAGCATTATTGGTTAACCGGTACGCTTGGCTACAAGATTATTGCGTTTTTGTTTTAGCAGAGAATTCTTCATGGTGAAAACCTAATCGTTGCGGCATTGAAGAGGAAATTTTCGAGTGACTCATAATGGCGTACGACAACATTTAAGTGAACTGTGGGATTGAAATCAAGCGTTCGGCCAAAACTCGTCTTGCGGGAATAAAAATGGCTCGAAAGGTAGAAGGAAGACGCCGACCAAAAACACTTTAGAAATAACAGAGGTTTCGGCCCCCCATACAGGAGCCGGAACGTCTGTTACTTTCAAAGTGTTTTTTGTAGGCGTACGACCAAAAGACAGTTTAGAAATAAAAGACGTTTCGGCCCCCGTACGCCTACCAAAAACTCTTTAGAAGTAACAGACGTTCCGACTCCTGTATGGGGGGCCGAAACGTCTGTTATTTCTACAGTGTTTTTTGGTAGGCGTCTTCCTTTTACCTTTTGGCCAATTTTTATGTTACGTGATTTGGATTGCATGAATACTTGTGTTTTGCCAACTTTTGTGTTGCATGGGCACATTTTAGATGCGAAGCAGCTTAAGGCCCGAGGTTAACCCGTTGCTGGTGGTCGTGGTGTGCGTCTTGACTACCCTTACTGCGCATGCGCAAACCCTTTCCACACACCTCCTCTCCTACGCTCACCCCTCTCTCTCCTCCTAGGCAGCCCTTCCCGCGGCGACTGCATCCCCACGGCGCATGCGCGTCCCCTCCCCCCTCTCTCTCCTCCGCTCCTTCCCTCTCTCGCCTCGCAACGCCGACGCAGGCAGCGTCTGCTAGCGAGTTTCTTGGTTGAAAAAACCGACTGCTCGCGCTGCACAACCGTTCACTGGCCACCCCGTATATATAGGCACTGGATCTTGACCCGAAAGGTAGTGCCGGTGGGAGATTTCTCCTGTGCGTTGTTCGAACGATAAAAATTCGCAGCGTGCGCGTTAACTAAAAGCGGACTGCGGGTCTCTGTGTCCAATCGGAGTCTTGTGTCTCTCATTGCCCATTAGCAGCGATTGGCATGTTCCAGTAGGAAACACCGGTCCATCCCTGCGTGCTTTGCCCCGCCCCAGATTTCTCTCCTGCGCAACGCCGCGATGAGCTCCAGCGTCAACGCCGCCGCCAGTGTAAGCGTTAGCGGCCGCTGCTTCGCATCTACACATGGCTCCGTTTAGCGGGAGATGGTGTAATTTTTTTTTGTATTGATGAACTTGGACTTAATACGCGAGTGTTGTACTATGTGCCTTTGAGGAGCGTCTGTGCATGTGTCCGAGGTGAGAAGCCTTGATTTGCGACGACGACTAATTATGCAAAATATGATGAGTAGCCGACTCCACGCATTGGCACCAACCCCTCTTTATGTACACTTAATAAAAAAAAATTAAACCAGCTTCACGCTAGGGGTGCCAAGCCTGAAGGAAGTGCGGAGCTGGGCAACCTCTTCGATTTTCTGTCTTTCCTCACCTCTTTCTTTCTCTTTCTCGTCTGCCGTTTTTTTTTTATTTCTGTCTTTTTTTTTCTCTCTTACGTTATTTATTCCTCTCTCTTTACCTATTTCTCTTTCTTGCTCTTTCTATTTTTCATCCTATTTTTTCACTTTGTCTCTGTATTTCTCGCTTTCTTCCTCTTTCTTTTCTATATTTATACATGCTTTTGCCTGCGTTACTGCAAGCGCACTAGTCTTTTTTTTTTTTTTGCCGATGATGATAAGTGATCATCATTAAGGCGCTCGAAGAGCAAGTAGAAGAAGACTTCTCCTTTGCGGGAGCCACAGCAGAAGGTTAACAAGAACAAGAGCACTCAATATGCCACACACGGAGCGTTACGCCAAGGGACGACGACAGCATACGAAAGCCCGGGCCCCTGAAGTGATCCGCACTTATAAGACGCTTTTGCGGGAAGCGTCATTATACAATCCGTCTCGCTTTCCTTTCTCTTCTAAGCGAAGCTATTGTACTGCAAATTTCGGTAGGTGGCGTCTGGACGCGAGAAACTCAGTGCCGGCGAGCGTAGAGAAATGCGGCCCTCGAAAGTATACGCCGGTCGCACGCGTGTTTGTATGGGTCGCTTTCCAACGATCGACGCTCAACTTGCGCTCCTGGGTCACGTCAGGCAGGCGGCAGTAGCCAGTGGAGCCCTGGACTTGGGGCCCCACCCATCGAGTTCATGACCACTTGTCCCAAACCCTCTTATGAATAAAGTTCTTCCTCCTCTTCTCCCCGATGGTGGGCTTGTGGGTGATCTACAGTTTCTGATATGAAATCTGACTTTTAATCGACGTCACTTGTCACTTGACACTCCTACAACTGAAGCGTTGCGCTGCCAAACACGTTGGTCATATGCGTGCGCAGGGGTCCCCTACAGGGAGGGGGGGGGGGGGGGGGTGTTGAAGGTTCGTCGCGGCGCCCCCCCTGTTTATTAAGCCAATGTATGGGCTATGCTTTGCGCCCCCCTCCCCCCCCCCCCCCCGTGCGCGCGCTTATGTCGTTGGTTAAGGTCCTAATCCGGCATGCAAGAATCAAATAGGTTCGGAGGGAGCATTGCGGAATGCGATAGACAGAAGGAAGGGTAGTAAGTCACACACGCGCCCACCAAGCTTCACTTGCCCCATTTTGCCGGTAGCACAAGGGCTCCTAATTGTCTTTTACATATTCGCTCTAGAATAACGGGAAAGTGCGGGAGGCAAGCTGTTGCGTCGAAGACCACCAGGGCGAGGTGATGATGGGTAACACGGGGCGCGGCACGGAGAGTGTGGCATGCAAGCGCAGCCTATAGCCCATTTGAAAACTACGGGGAGTGGTTATCCTCTGTCGAGGGGATGAGCGTCATCCCAATTTCAAGAAAGTTTCTCCATAGCGCCGCTCGCTTTTATGCGCGCCGCGAGGGCACGAGCTCGCGCCTGAACGGAGCTGCCGGCCGGCTTTTTTCACAACGAGTGGAACCGAGCTTCGATAAGAGAGATTTAGGTCCGTATTGGCAAATCCAACCTCGGCCTTACCTCACGTTTTCCTCAAGTTTCTGTACTCTCTACATTCATTATAAGGGCACAAAAATGGTGACAAGGTTAAAGATAACAACAAGATTGGTTCATGAATACTTGGCCTACTTTGTTCATCAAGCTCAATAAAGGCTTAAAGGCCAACTCCGGCGATTTTATGACCGTGTCAGGATAATGGTGCTTTTATGTTCCTGAGACTCTCTTGCCACGCGCGCGATAGCTGAAATGCTCAGCAAATTCGAAAATAATTTTTAATAAGCAAAAAAGGCGAAATACCGAAACCGAAACCCAACCGAGTGTACTGTCCAAGTATGACGTAGTAGTTTGTTACGAACCGGAAGTCGTGCAAGGCATGCTGGTCCCGCCGGCGCGGAATATCACACACTCCTCCACAGAGAACAGAAAATCGCACACCAAAACCAGCGAAGCGCCGGCCAAACACCGTCAGCTTGTGACCAGCACAATACACGCTGTAGCGGCCAAAGTTAGCGAAACCATCGGCTGCGTCACTTCCGTCGACCAGCAAACCAACACGTCACACACGCAATGTTGCCAATAATTGTGGGAAGCCGGGTGGGCGTTTGCAGACAATCTTTAAAATTCATTTGCAAACAATCAGCGCATCTCTCAAGCTTGAAATTTGGCATAAATGACGGAAATGTGCAAAGGAACGTACCCAGCGAATTTCATTGAGATCCATTGACCTCGAAAAACCTCCGGAGTTGGCCTTTAAGAGTGATCAGGAAAACTCGAGGTAAGCATGAGGTTGGTTTGTGAACACGGGCCTTAGTGTTTTGTCCGTGAAATTGACCGGGTCTCCGTAGAATTCTCGAGGTAGCAACAGCGCTGGTGGTGACACATAATACACATCGCTTAACGATAATATTCCGTGACTAACCTCACTGCATTTCTTTTTTTAAAGGGGTGGCGCCATCAAATTTCGAGGCTATAACAAGCCTGTTGTGGGTTTCCTCTGTATGCAAGGACACTCCACACGAATGGTCCGACGCAGCAAACGTTTAGAATATATTTTAATTCACTTCCAAAGTGTACCCAAATGCTCATTCTTCCGATCGAGACCCATCGCTAGTGCATCAAAACTGACGTAGTTCTATAGCAGGGGTCTCAAACACGCGGCCCGCGAACCTCTTGGTTGCGGCCCGCGGCCCACACCTGACTGTCTTCAGACCACTTTTTTTTTCTTAATAAGTATGTTCATGATCTAGACAGGCAGGACAGGTCTGACGGATTGTTTTCGTGAGGCACCCCATGGGGTCACGATGTGTTGAAACATAACCGTGAAACAAAAACTATATTTCAGAAACCGTGTCCAGATTTTACTCATTTTGGTGATCGGTATCAACATGTTGTTGGAATTCTTGCGCCATATCTCCTTCAAGACTGACCCGTACATGAGATGTGGGAAGGATTGCTTTTAAATGGTAACGTACGTTTTCTGACAATATGTACAAACTACAGCCGCTACCCCCCCCCCCCCCCTCCCCCCGTTCCTATCCTATTCCCTGTACCGACCGGCCCTTGCGGGACTAAATTGCGTGACTGCGGCCCGCTGGCTGAGGTGAGTTTGAGACCCCTGTTCTATAGGAAGGGCAACGAAAGATGTAGTGATGTCACTCCAGATCTGTAGTGACGTGAGTGACCTCTGGACCTCCGCCACCTTCGCAACGTAGGTACCGGGCAAAGCATCAGTTACTACCCATCGCAACTGTCGCCGCGATTGTTTTGCTGGTGCTCGTGTGGCACATGTGTGCGAGAGCGCCTTTGCTCCAGCAGAATATTACGCGGCGGCTGCTGGCGAGTCCGTGGCGCACGTGTTGAAAGTTTTGTGTTTGGCGACACTACTGTACCGTGTCCTGGTAGAACGGACTTCTTGATGCGTACCGCGGAAGTGCGTCACAGTTCTGTGTGCTGACGTGGTCGAGCGTTGCACCGGCTAGGTGGTGATAGTTGCACCCGGCGGCTTGTCTTTTTGGGAGCTCTCTCTGACCGAAACTGAGACTAGTTGGTAATGAGGAGCCTATATTTAATTATCTGTCGCGTGCGGCAGCAAACGATGTTCTGTGTTATGACCAACAGGCCCCCCAGCAACACATTGCAGCAAAACAACGCGAGGCCAAAATTTTTGAGTCAGTGCCCCTTTAAAGTATTTGGCCGAACTTGTGGCCGGGGAACAGAATGGGTAACAGAGCAATACACACTGCGAATTAATAGCGGCGAACAGAGCGTCGGCCGTCGATAAAACTGATCATCGTTGGGATGCGCCGCCTTTTATACATCACGCATCGAACTTTCGAATCTTACGACTGGTGGTCGCGCAAACTCTGGAATAAGCTTGACTGTTCGCGTCCTGTGCACAATCTTAACAGAACGATCTACAATCGGGAAGCATCTCGAAATCTCTGGCGCGGTCTGCACCAAGCATTGCTGGCAGTCTTTGTGAGGGTGTAAACCGAATACAGCAAAATTAAACAAGAAACGCGCGTACCAATATCATATACGTCAGGATACGGCAGGTTTTGGGAACGTAAAACCCCGGATATTATTATTTTTAGTTAACGCTTGCGAAGGCCGTTCGGCTTTCACTTGCACGTGACTGCATATCACATCATCGTTCCCTCTTATTTCTGCAAGTGATGCCATATACCCAGTGCACAGCCATTGGGTGATTTGAACATCGTTAGCTGCATAGTTACCGAGGCCGCCGCGAGAGGTCGCCACGTGCCCGCGCGCGCGTGTGATCACGCCCAAATTTTTGCTGATAAGGCATCTGAGTCGGCCCTGTTGGTGTCGGATACCTACAGGTCGGTCGTTCCAAGTGGGAGGGGGCAGCTTAAGAAATGATTTGCGTATTTACTGTAAATCTGTTGAAACAAACAATAAAATCAGAGCCCCTACACTACTGTGAAGATGGAAGTCAGGGAAGCGTGCTACTGCGGCTGCAGCTGCTGGGACAGTGGCTTCACGTCGTTTTCGCGCTCATTCACGCTCCTGAGTGCGTTGGCGCGCCTTCGGTTCTCGCCGTTCTTCCTCCGACCGAAGGACACATAGTGAGTCCGAAGCGTCATAGTGAGTCCGAAGGGCAGCTGCTGATAACAGCGCTAGAGCGATCTCTACGTCACGAGACAAAGACGCACCGGAATCGGTGGATAGTGCCGCCGCTGAGTATCGCGCGACACTTGTGAAAGAGGCATCGACGGTGGCGAGGGGGGCGAGGGAACCATGTGTCGAGGGGGGCAGTGCGTGAGGGAAGGGGAAAATTGTTGTTCTACGCGTCATTTGTCAGCGGGCGCGATCCGCCTGAACCCAGCCTAATGCAGAGAGAGAGAGAAGCGAGGAATGGCAAGGAGGTATACCACACGCGCGTCCGGTTTGCTACCCTGCAGGGGGGAGGTATAAAACGGGTGAAAAGAGAGAGAAAGAAGAAAAGAGATGGATGGACAGAATCACAAGCACACTTGGAGGAGTACATCCAGTCTACAGGCGGTCACACAGATCTGTTGATTGTCGGTATTTCATTAGCGCTTTAATTGCCTTGTGACCATGGGCCACATGGTCACAAACGGTGACCATGTTCATGGTCTTGGGATCTGTGCCACTGAAAATGGCCTCGAGGTTCAGAGGCACCCGGCTTCTCTGTAATAAGTACACCGGACGCGTGGGAATATGCACAGCTGTTCACTTGTTGTGCGCAGATATCGGTCCGCATTGCGAGCACTCCTCTCCGTGCGGCGCTTCACGCCTCGAGCTAAAAGTCGTCTGTTGCCGCCGCCGCTTACCGCCCGCGCCAGCTAATGGATCGTGGCGTCACCCGTCGCGTGCCGAAACCGAATGTGCTGCAGCGACATGAAAGGGCGCGACGAAAAGGGATACGCGCGACGAAGGAAATACGTAAATGAAAAGTTCGGAACGAGCCAAGTTAGGTGGGAGATGCATCGCGTGGCGCGTCGAAGTCGGGCTCTGCGAAAGAAAGAAAAGTTCTGGGCCCCTCGGACTTCACGAGAGTGCGCGCGCGTTGAGCGTCCGTCCAGCTGTCGAAAGTTCTGGCCGCTCTTAGTTTATGCGGATGCGCGTCCACGGGAGCCGATGGCCCGCCCTTTCGCGCTATTTAAATGTAGTAGCGACTGGGAGGTGTCAGTGCGATTGGAGGGGAAGTGACGCGTATTTCACGTCGAAAGCTACTTTGTCGCGTGTTTGTGCACCTGCCTGCATTGTTTGTTTGTTTAAGGAGACCCCTCCCCCCACCTTAAACCGACTAACCGAAGACTTATTCACTTGCTGTTCATTTGACTCGTGGACCGACTCAGTGTCTGTCCAAAGACTGGTTTTACTGACTAACTCAACGACCGATATGCTGACCGCCCAAAGATTGATTGGTGGACCCTCCGAAAGGACAGAACATCTTAACTGATCAAATACTATCTTACCTAAACCAACTTGTTTACTGATTAACCGAAGACGGATTGATGGAACCAGTAATATATTTACAATTCACAATAGCAAGTACGTTATGAGAGGCCTAGTTGACGGCATCGAAGTTAATTTAGGTTAAATTGGATTACTTTAACTTCGCCAATATGTCATAACAAAGAAGTTTACACGTTACAATGAGATCAAACAAGGTCGGCGTCATCTAGAATCTAAGCCACAGTCTAATGATCAACAGACGCAGACGAATGGAGTAGGCCGACGTGTCCTTTTAGCTCAACCTCTCCATAGCAACTGGATAATAATATTTATGATTTTACGTGCCAAAACCACGATATGGTAATGAGGTATGCTGAAGTGAAAAGTTTCGGAAATTTCGACCAATCTGGTGTTGTTTAATGTGCACTGACATCGCACAGTACTCGGGCCTTTAGCATTTCGCCTCCACGGAAATGAAGCCGCCGCGGCCGAGATCGAACCCACGACCTTCCGTGTCACCGTAACCGCTGTTTTTTCTAGGCGTAGGTGGACTAACAGATTAGATAAACAATCGGAGGGAAATGCAGGGGGAAAGCGAAGGATGTATGCTTGGTTAAAACGGATGCTTGCTCCAGTTGGTTCATACTTAACAAATATTTAAACAGTGCAAAAAAGACGGAACACACAGAAAGACACCGACACCAGAAGGATTTACCTTTGAACTATGGATAGCCAATGAGGACGGCTGCTTGGCAACTGAGCCTGACCGCCTTTCAAAGAAATTGCGTTGAATTTTGATGCTGCACTTGAAACCTATGACTAATCTTCCTTGATTTGTCGACAGGTTCGAGTACTTGATATTTCTGTTCTTCTGTCGAGTTCTACAGCCTCTAGAAACAAATATGCTCTGACTTGAATAACTGATTTAGGAGTTCATGTCAGTAGTTAGTTTAGGCTACACATTTCCGCTTAGTATGTCGGCTTGTACTGCTCCTGTCGACATTTCGTCGTCGTTCGCTTTTTTGCTACTTCGTTTCTCTGAGCTATCTTAACATGGCCACTGTTTTACAGCCCAGCGATATACAGAATCTATCACAATTTCTGCGGAACGATACCGACCAGTGCAAACACACTCGTTGACGAATTCCTGCAGAGACCGCTTCGACATAATAGAGGAACAGTGACAGCTCTGCAACATGATAGAGTAAACTGTGCAGTGCACTGCAACCGACTTGCAAGCGCATTTTTGCATGCTGCTTTATTCGTGCGCCCATTTCCATGCCGTATGAAACCGTCTAGTCTTCCGATCTAGTCACACGTATCGAAGTACTGCCGCGCCGGTATAGCGTCATACTTTTCGCACCTCCCCGTTTCCCCATTTTCCTTCTGCCCTTTCCCTCGCCCATTCTGTCCCTCCGCAACGCCCCTTTTCTTCGTCTCCCGTAAACTGGCTTTCCGGCGCGCCCGTTCGCTCCGGAATCAGGGTGCTGGGCGGTCGAAACGTTTCGACCCTATATACTCTTTTTCTCCACGTGCCTCAACCTTTCTCTCCTCCAGGGTTTCCCTATTCGGGAGGGGACGCTGTTGTAGGGAGAGAGAATGGATAGGAGGTGGATGAAGGTTCCTGATGGGAAGACGGGAATTTCCGACCGCGGGAAATTCCCTTCTCACCCTCAGCAACTACTTCTTCCTCATGTTCCTTGCCTACCCGCCCCCCTTTCCCTAACGGGGAAAAGTTCGACGTGTTGGGCGGGAAGAAAGAGCTGGAAAGGGAGTACAAAGAGGGACGACAGGCCGGAGTCGGGACCGCAAGGGCAGGAACGGGTTTCGCTGACGAGGGAAGAGAAAGATAGGCATAGCCGTCGGCGTTGCCGGAAGCGGTGCGTAATGGCTTTTAAATGTTTTCCGGCACGCGGCCGCGCCACCTACTGGCCGTGCGAGGAGTGGGAGGGAGAGTGCGGGGCGGTGGTTAGGGGGAGGGTACCAGATAAGGGACTAAGAAAGATGACGGCGAGGGAAGTGGCGACGAAAGGCTCCGGCACTGGCGGGGGGGGCTTGAAGGGGGAAAGAGGAGTAAAAGAAGAGTCTTTCTCCCGAACAGACGCTTCGGACGAGCGACTACGAACGCGCGTGATATGTAAGAGCACGCGCTGGGAAGATGGATGCGGGTCGCGTAGGCTAAGTGGGAGGGGTGGACAAATTCGTTTTGGCGCAGCGAGCACGGGACTGCCGATACTGTTTCTCGTTCGCGGCCTGCCCCGGAATGCAGTGGTTTAAAAGGGTGCGGGCTTTATGCAGGCCGAAAACGAAGCCGTCGCATAGCCTGTTATTTTTGCTTCGAGTATGTTTATGAGGCTTGTTAGAGGCAAATAAGAACACGGGACAAGAAAGAGGCCAGGACAAGCGCTCACTATCAACTTGTCCTGGTCTCTTCCTTGTCCCGTGTTCTTATTTGCACTATGGTTTAAAGAAGGATGAACAACCAATACGCCCAAACGTTCTCCCTTTTGTTAGAGGCCTAGTTGCTTCTGATGCACAGTGAATCGCCAACGGCGCGAAAGCATAAGGAAACATTTGAACTGCTATAGCGCATTATGGTAAAGAAAAAATGCCCCCCACCTCCCCGAAGGGAATCGTGAGGAAATGCGAATGCATTTCGCGCGCGCTTCACTCCATTTATATATGGTGGTTGTGGTTCGAAGAAGGAAAAGGCGCCTAATTTATGCAGCCCGGTCGGGAGCACGGCGCAGCGCCTGTTTTTTTTTCTTTCTTTCTTTTTTTTTTTATCGCGGTAGCTCCGCTGAGCTCCCGCGATGCGAGCGCCCTCACGCGCCAGAGCGCGCTCCTCCTCTCCACTTTGCTAGGGGCGAGGATAAGCGCGCGCGCCCGCAGCTTTTGCTATGGGAGAGAGAGTGAGAGTGGAGAGATAACACCTGCCGGCGCGCGGACATCTCCTCAACCTATCCTCCTCCCCGCGGACAACGCCGGACAACGCCGCCTGACATAGCCCGACTAAGAAATGCATTCGCATTTAAAACGGCCGAGCAGATCGACACAACGTGTCGATCTGCTCGGCCGTTTTTTCTTTGCCATAATGCGCCATACCAGTTCAAATACGACGAACCATCTCGCCCAATCTTCAACCCTTGTGGACTTCATAAGGAAACACTTTTACTATTGGAAATGTGGAGATATACCATGTATTGCATACACGCGCAAATGAAGAAACGTGCTCAAACCACGTGCAGTTGTCGGCCGCTCGAGCACAACTGCTCGCTCATCAAACCGTCAAGGTCCCTCTTCTCTTTTCTGGTCTGTTGTGTAAGAAGTTGTACCTTATTGTGCATGTTACACACTTCGCATGTTGCGGAGCGGTGTTTCCATACCCTGAAGAGCGCAGTAGCGGAAGTCGGGCTCGCCATGACATGCAGGAGAGTCACGTCACTTGTGACCAGGCCCGTAGCCAGGGCGGGGGGGGGGGGTGGCTAGGGGCCTGCCCCCCCCCCCCCCTACCCCCCCCGAAATTCTGATGGAAGGGGTGTTTAAAAAAAATAAAAATGGGTGTTTTTTAAGGCTTTCAACAAGTGCCCCCCCCCCCTCCCCCCCGAAAAAAATTCCTGGCTACGGGCCTGCTTGTGACCATAGGAGTACGCAGTGTTGCCCCATCAAGGGTGGGGGGGGGGGGGGGATGTAGGTTTATCGCAAGGCTCCCCCCCTTCACTAAGTCAACGTATGGGGCAGATTTTGCATACCCCCCTCTTTGCTGACTAGGGAGGCGGCCGGCCCCCCGTGCGCATGCCTGTACTTGTTACGTCATACAACACAGTAAAATCTGATGAAAGGGAAGGTTTAGCATGGCCGTTGCATAAGTATCGCTATGTCGGCAGTGGCAGTTGTTGGCCCGTGCCGCTATGGGTGGGGCCAGCCATAAGCGTGCGCAAGGTTCTCCTTCATGGGGGGGCGAAAGGTTCGTCGCAGCGCCTCCCCTCCTTATTAAGTCAATGCATGGGGCAGACTTCGCGCCCCCTCTATTAGGTGACTAGGGGGGGGGCAGCCCCGCCCCCCCCTCCCCCTGCCTCCCACATGTGAAGCAAGGTTTGGGTTTGGGCTAGTTGGTGATCCATTAATAACACACAGCGCACGACGAACAATGGACGAGAAAAGGAAACGCACTCACGTGATGTGTTTTGGAGACTTATATTGCATGTACGTTTTCATTAAACCTCAGTTGGAAGTCAGCGCTTGTCCATGTGTTTCCTTTTCGCGTCCATTGTTCGTCTTGCGCTGTGTGTTATTAACCCACGTGAACGCCTACGGGGCCAGAAGCCTACGCGGTGCCGCTTCGCGGTCCTCACTATTCTGCCAGCGTCTCTGAAGCCGGTACCAGAGTCGACAGCCACGTGCTGCTGTAGCAGTCATGTCTTAGGTGACGTTTCTTCTCAAGTCACGTGATTCCACCTCGTGTGACTGTGGCCGGAAGTTCCGCTGCTGCGCTCTTTGGGTGATGGAAACACTCTGCGGAACGTCTTTTATGTTTGAAGGTGAAAATATATTCAGTAGCACTAATGCTTGGGCGAGTTCGTCGGGGTTTATGATTACGAAACGGCGCAACAAAAGGACACGAAACATTGTATTGGTGTCTTATTCTTTGTCAGTGTTTCCTTTTGTTGCGCTGTTTCATAATGATGAAAAGACATTGCGTGAATTTCATGATTCGTAGCTCATATGTTAATTAGCATCGCTCGCGTTCACCATGTGATGCAGTGATTAACTGGCTGATTACGACAGGCTGTGAGTACTTTATACAGGATATCCAACCTAACTTACAGAAAGAACGGAGGCTATTGATAATCTTACTTTTCTCCCAAGCTTCATTCTGTGATTCTGGACGGCAGAATGTAACGGCTCTCTTGGTAACTCTTGCCACATCGCGCCTTCTTTATTGTTCTTGTTCATTCGCTAAGCGTTATGTTTGATAAGAGTAAATAATATTAAAGCTATAGATAGCGTGACTGCGTTTCTGTTACCTCGTCTCTGAAAATAAAATTGCGTAGACGGCACGAGAAAGCGCACCCGGCACATTTGATTTCCTGTAGTGAACAGCAAGAAAAATAAAGACAAAAAAAGGAAAAAGAAAGAATGAGCGCTGGTTCCTTTTCTTCATGCCGCGGCGGTCGCATTTCGATGGAGGCGAAATGGTAGAGGCCCGTGTACTGTGCGATGTCAGTGCACGTTAAAGAACACCAGATGGTCAAAATTTCCGGAGCCCTCCACTACGGCGTCTCTCATAATCATATCGTGGTTTTGGGACGTAAAACCCCAGATATTATTATCCTTTTCTTCATGTTTTCTATCACATATCCCTCATGCGGTTAACTTTAAGAGAGCAGAGCCACTTATTGTTTCTTTAGAATAAGTATTTAAACTTTTAGCGTATATAATCTAAAAAAAGGATAACTTTTTTAAAAAACGCTTTTGTTGCCTGATCAACACGAGAGTGGTTAGTATATACTCTTGTAAGTAGTTTCCCCGCACTTCACGTACCACTTCAAACTTAACCCGCTACCTAACGCTTCCGGTGGATCCTCACGACCAAACATCCTTTTACTTTACCACCAAGCACCCTTTTCGCGTTTATTGAGCTCCGTAAAAGTGTATACAACAGTCGCATCAGCTTCGGGAAAGGGGGGAGGGAGGAAAGGCGCGACCTCCTCAATGGCCCATCCGCAGTCTACGGGTTGTCGCGCACTTCCATTCCCCTAATTCGCTCGACTGCACCGTCGAGAACTCTTCCCTCGTTTCCCGCCACATTTACTTTTTTCGTCAGGCTTCTTGCGCCCTCTCTTTCTCCTCTTCCTTATTTCCCCCACTTCCTCCCTATTTGGCACCACCACGCCCTGCGGCGGCGGTCTACAACGACTTCGGCGCGCCGCGCGCGCTCTTATCGGCTTTCCTCGCGCTTCGTGCCCTTTTCTATTTTTCCCGCGCTTTTTCCACGCCCGCCGAACTATCAGAGGGCGGGTTCGATCGGGAGGCTTCCCGCCAGCCCAGGCGTGAAAGGGTGCGGGCGCCACTACAAAAAAAAAAAAAAGGAGGGAAACGCACCGATTCGACCTTTTCCCCTCTCCTCCCTCGCATCCATTTCTTCGGGAAAGGGGAAAAAGCTTTGTCACCGTTTTCCCCCGTGTCCTTACCCTCTTTCCCGCCTTTTCCTTGCGTTTTGCTGACTCGAAACTTTGTGTTTTCTTCCCAATCTCTCCCTGTTTTCTCGTTTCAGAGTTTTTCCCGGAAGTTTCGGCTGTGCCGATACGGAAGTTGAACTGCTCCCTAAACCCGTTCCTGCGTCTCGCAATCCCTCCCCACCGACCTTGGGATTGAATTGAGTACTACGAGTTTGGTAGCGTGGCGTTGCCTCCCTACAATCCCTAACTTAGCGCGTCGTTGTTCCGCAGCCTTCCCTAAGTGAGAGAGAGAGAGAGAAAAGGCAGCAGCTAGGGAAGAGAAAGACAGCTGGTCGGGATGGTTTCCTCTTCGATTTTTGCCGTCGCGCACTCCGCGTGTGCGAAGAAATCGCGACCCGCCTTGTATTCCAATTAGCCGCACGAGCGGTTTGCACTAGGAATCGCCCGCGCTTCCCGTTAGTCCCCATTTTCCGCTCCTGTTTCGCACCCGGCCAAAAAAGTTCCCAGTTTGCGCCTTTTTTCCAATTCGCGTCTCCATTACTTCCCGTTTGCTTCCCAACTCGCATCCCGAGATACGCGCACACTAACTGGTTTGTTTGTTTGTTTGTTTTGATGCACTGACAACTACTTTTGTTGCTTCGATTGTTTTTTTTTCTCCTTCAGTCCAGTTTTCTTTCCCTTCGCATGCGCCTTAGGACGCCCTGTCCTGACACTATATGTTCATTTAGTGAACATAAGATTGTTCGTAATCAACCAAAGCTGTGTTAAGACTCCCCTGCAGTGTAGTGACAGCTGGGTTGCCGAGCAAAGTTTTCTGACGCTGCAAACCATGTGTCGGCAACCTTGGAGGCGGAGGGCCGTGTTGCATGAAGCCGAAACGTCACTGCATGGCAAATCTGGTAGTGGGGGGGAGGGGGCTTTCCAGGCAAAGAGAAATTCGGCGAATTGACGAGAATTATGTACAAAAGAATAGAAATCACGTTTATGGCTCAGCACGCATCTCACAAGGTTGCAAGAAAAAAAAAAGAGTCTTTCAGTGTGACTTCTGGTGCGGTACATTCTTAGCCAACTCCAAAATATCTACATCTAGGTTGCTCACCTACAGACGCAGAAAGTCATGGAGGTGTTCATTGGTTGATCGGTTCTTTCGTCACGGGTGTTAAGCGCTGTTTTATACTTCTATCATGGATAATAATAATAATATCTGGAGTTTAACGTCCCAAAACCACGATATGATTATGAGAGACGGCGTAGTGGAGGGCTCCGGAAATTTTGACCACCTGGGGTTCTTTAACGTTACTTCTATCATGGAAACGTATCAACTCGCCCAATTCTACCTATCTTCTTCATTTCTGAGTTAGGAAGAAAGGGGGGGGGGGGGGGTTCTGACGTCGTTCCGGCGACCGCATAATACCCCGTGGGCCGCAGGCTACCGACCCCTTTTGCAAACCGTAAAGCAGTGCTAATTAAGGAGACAGCTTAATGAAAAACCAGCTGTGTCTTGGTGGGTCAGTATACTGCATTACGCGTGACGTTCTCGCAAGGTGTTCACTTAAGATTTGTAGAGAGGGATTGTCTTGGAGTCAGTGCGACAGAGAGCTTTAGCGTGTCCGGTTTCCCCTGTATAACCGAAGGCGTGGGCACGGAATGTCAGGTTACCGGAGGTGGGTCGTTACTAGATGCTGGTGATCGGAAAGATGGTTACCGGAAGTTGGTCACCAGACGTTGGTTACCAGACGTTGGTTATACAGAACGCTGGTTACGAGTCGTTGGTTACCGGACTACTCACTTATAACCAATTTTAAAAGCCAAAGTGAACTTTCGTCGCTGTTATAATTTATTGGATCCTCTAAAGCATATAATAATTGAAGTATAGTATGCATTGTGAACCGAGTTTTAAGGTTGAAATTTTATCTTTCCACGTCAAGGCATACAAAACATGTACATCAGCGGTAAGCACAACGGGGGAGGAAACCTGCAATATGGCAGCTTGACTGGCCCCTCTACCCCTCAAACACGCAAGAAAAACAGCAAACAGCTTGTAGGAGTTAACAAAGTGCACAACGTATAAATATAATCAACAAGCACCTATAAAAAGTTGCGATGAAATTTTCAATCTCCACAAAAGCGAAAACCGTACTAATGCACACTTCTGAGCAATTTGCAATGAGGTAAAGCAGCGCATTCAGGCAGAATTACAGATATATCGTCGTTTGATCCATGACGTAAGATTTTGTCGGTTGGTTCTTTCTGAAATGAATAACTAGTAAATGCACAAACCGGAAAACCACGCCACCCCAGAAGAGACACGGAGAATGATGGAGCGGATCGCGCGTCTCTTCTTATACGGTGTATGAGGATGATGATGATGATGAGTAAACTTTATACTTGGTCCAGAGAAGACGCAAGGGAGACCCCACGCCACCCTGCTAGTCCCACGTAGGGAGCAAATCCTGTGCGGTGTGTACTGTTGTATTAATTACGGAACACTTTTGGGGTCCGGGCTATCATATTCTGTCGTATGCTGTCGTCGCTTGGAGTAACTCAGGCAAAACCACGTATTAAGATAGAAAAAGAAAGAGGAAGCAAGGGAGAAATACTAAGAGAGAGAAAGAAAGGGGAAAAAAATAGGCATAAAATAGAAAGAGCAAGAAATAGATAAAGAGAGAGAGAAGAAATAAATAGAAATAAAGAGAGAGAAAAAAACTGGAAAAAGAGAAAAAGAAAGAGCGAGAAGAGGAAAGAAAGAGAAAAACCGATGAGAAACAAAGAAGGCTGCCCAGCACCGCACTTCCTTCACAAGGCTTGGCAGCACTAGTGCGAAGCTGCCTGAATTTTTTTGTTTTTTTTCGGTCCTAGCATTTAGCAATATAGGGTCTACGCGCATTCGTGGAGATGTTTCGGTAACTTTCTCCTCGCTCCATCCTGTGGAACTATATAACTGAAACTGAACTGCTGGCACGTCGACAAGCCTCTCGCAACCGATTGAAACAATCCTCCCTACTTGCGACGTATGCGTCCGGCTTAGACCATCATTAGCATACAGTCGTAAAATCGGTCGTCTCGTCGCCGTGCTTCGTGTATTTGATTATATTTTTCTGAATGCAGTGAACTGGTTCTTACGCCCCCCGTTACGCGTTATCTGTGGGTGATACCGTAGTCACGAGGTTGTGGAATTCCACCACGCCGAACAAGCGCTATCAGTCATTCCCATGAAGGATGTTCTTCCAGCGTTCTTCGTACACTAGAATTCTTCGGCACATACAATTGAATTGCCTGATCACGCCCTCTCGCCTTTTTCTCTATAAATACAGATCTGACCCCTGCTGTCCCAATTGCCCCTCCACACATGCCGACCTGTCACACTGCCTTTTCTATTGCCCAACTGCTCAGCAATCCAGCTTTTACCCTCCCCCCTCCCTTTTCATCACCACCTGGCTCGACTGGATCGGCGCCGAAGGAGAAGAACAGCGTCGACTGGTCGCGCAGGCGGTCGAAATGCTCGGCCTTTAGTTTGTGGCTGAAATAAAAGTCTTTTACTACTACTACTATATTACTCTTTCGATGCATAAGGCTATGCCATAGACGTAAGAATCGCATTTCGAGAATGTAAAGGTACGGACTAGTTGGTGTGCAATATATGCTTTAGCAGCGCAGAAAGGGGACAAGCAAGAAGATGTCGCCAAGCTCCGATTCTTCTTAATTGCTTGTACCATTCCTAATATATCCTGAGAGTACTTTCACTGACATTGCGTCATATTGCTGCATGGAATGCGTGTTACTCGCACCTGGGTTATTTTCTTAAGCACTCAATACACCAAGTTACCTTCTAAGTACTTGCATTTGGGAGAGTTTGGTCTTGATAACAACTATAAAAGCGGATGGGCCGACCGTCCATCCACCCACCCACGCACCTACCCATCTTCTTATTTATCCGTCTGTCCGGCAAAATAACAAAAAAGGAATATTTGCGTAATTCAGCATAAGAGTTATTAGTAAAACAAATGATAAAACGAAACAGTACAAAATTGAGTCGATGTTCCCAAGAGAATATCAACAAGCTTTTGATGGCAATGCGACATTACACTATAAAATAAAACCTTAAACTGTACAAGACGAACTTATCAGATAAAGCAAGGAATAGTTGTGAGTCGGAGGATATTAGGTGCATATTATCGCTTCGCCCTCGTCACTGTCGCCGTTGGAAGAACCGAAAGATGAAGAATATTACGTACAGGGCTGGTCAAAAGTTCCTGGGCCACTATCCCGTATATTCCTATGGCAGCGTGGCCTGGGAACTTTTGATCCCCCCCTGAACGTCTGTAGTGATTTCTTCAAATTAGGAATGTCAGCTAAGTAGAGGAGACGCCTCAGTATATTTCTGTGTGTGTTCTTCAAATGGGCGTTGATGACTAAAGGTTCGTTCCAATAAGCACACCGAATCGCAGCCGCAGAGACAGCAAACAAGACATGGTCTCACTAACTGATCTAAAGAGCGTAAAAGCTCGAAAAAAGGACATGAGGCTACATGGGACACGGACGAACATAAACTTCTTTTTCGCGTTTGTACTCTTTCCAGGATGGTACTTGAAAGCACAAAAGAAAAGGTATAAACGAAAGAAGAGCTATACAAGACGTATGTTGTTTTGCGCTTGTAAGTAAATATCATTGATCCGGACAAACTCGCCCAAGTATCTGTTCTTCTGAACCTAATATACGCTTTCGAATTCACGGAGCACCAGCTAGCCGGAACTGCCACCCTTTTCACCAACGGCGCTGCCGCGATGGCTTATAGGCCGGACAAACACGGTACGGCGCTTCCTCCTTAGCGTCGCGCCACCGCACCGGTATGCAAACGAGGGACGCCAACGGCGGCGGCGGCGGTTGCTGCTACGAGCCCGCCAGTCATATCGTTCAGGCTAATCGGCATACCGCGCCGCGCGGAGTGGCGGCCTTGCATTCGAGCGTTGCGCTCCGAGCGACTTGAGCGCGTCCGCACGCGCCGCGCACGTTGGGGAGCGGAGAGGTCTTCGCCGTGCTCGAGGAGAGATCACGGCCGACGAGCTTCGGGCCGACTCCGAGGCGCGCCCTGAAGGCGATCGCGAGTCACGACGACGACGGAGAACGGGAAAAAGGTGGCCGAAACGTCGTCGTCGCTTCGCTCTTCTTCTTTCCTCCTCCCCCTCCTCCTGCCGGCCCTCTCCCTTTCCCCTCGCGCTCTTACGGAGATCGTTTCGTCTAGCGTTTGCTGTAGCTCCGAGGGTCAGGGGTGCGTGTGTGTGTGTGTGTGCGGTTGCGAGCGTTTCAGCGACTGTCCGGCGTACGACTGGGTAGGCCCCGTGACGAATGAGTAGGACTGGCTTTAGCTGGGGAGTATGTAGATTAGACTCCTAGAATACCTAATAGGTCAGTGTGACCGTGAGCGGAGTGTTCGGCGAGGCGGAAAATTGGAAAAGTTGAAGAACAGGTGGACTACCTTTAACCCCTAGAAAGTAAGCACGCAATTCAGCTCAAGTCGAAACCACCTGTCTAGGTTTGTTTATGGCCAGTCCGTTTACGAAATTATGAATGTTTATGTACGCGCGTGTGTGTGTGCGTGCAAGATGGATTTCTTGTTCTTCTTCTGCTGCTGCTGCTGATTGTTATTATTATTATTATTATTATTATTATTATTATTATTATTATTATTATTATTATTATTATTATTATTAGCGTTACTTTAATATGTGTGAATGAACAATTACATGTTGGCTTGCACAGGTATCCACGAAGAAACTTGCTTCAGTTTGTGAAAATCATTAGATAAATTTCTTTTCTTTCTAATTTCGAAAGCCTGCTTTTAGGCGTAGTACTTCGCGGTGTCATAAAATTTAAAACCTAAGGGCTAGTGGTATACTGCCTTTAGAGAGCAAATGAAATCATATCTTTGATTGCATAATCTTTGACGTTTCCGAAGTAGATTATGTACATGTTCAATCATGCGTGCCCGCAAATGCGTTGTGCCTTCCCAGGGCGACAAACTTTATGCACGAAATACATGGGAAACGCTGTATACCATGCCTCATGCGGAGTTTTTGAAGATCTGGTAGTGTCTAATGAACTTGAGAAATGAAATTCAATATAATTTAAGATTCCATTTCATATGGTTTCCCGTTTCAATGAAGCCGCGATCCTCTGCAAGCGTACAATGGCTGACATATACCTGAAAATATGGCTCTACCAACTTCGTGCTGGAGCAATAAGGGATGCCGATGTGGCAAACGCGTTGCAGCACTAAAAAGAAAAGAATTCATTCAAAATTTCTGCAAATTATGGCAGTTGAAGTGCATATAAAAATGAAGCCTCAGGAACGAACACAGGTTGTGGGGCTGGCCGCGTAAGCACTGTGGATATTTCTATTCGTATGCGCATTATTTCGTTGAAGATTATGCATTTGTAAAACGACAAAGGACATTTTTAAAGCCACAACAGACGAGCGCACTGACAAATCCACGTACTATCGGCGTTAAATGAAATCCGAACAGCGGCAAGCATTCGCAATGGTACAGTGCGCGCCGTCCAGTTCTCACCGTGGAGAAGCGCCGCAATGTGCAGTGCTGCCAGACCGGATTCGCGCGCTTGTGAATGGTGTTGACTGGAGGACGCGCTCTATACCATTTCTAATGGTTTCCGGTGTTCGGGTTTCATTTGACGCCGATAGTACACTCCATCAATCGCACGTTCAAGAACATGTGCTTCAAACAAGGATTCTGGCAAGATTGCTTTCACGAAAGCTCGCAAGGGGAAGGAAGGTTAATGAAATTAAGGGAAAAATTGTAATTCCGCCTTTTGTGATATATCCTGACACAAACGCGTTGACAACACTTTATCGTTTTTCCAAACCGTTCATAGTACACAGAACACTGAGTGAGGTCAAGCAGGCTACATTCAGTTTGCGCCTGGTAAAAAGCTCACTTTACGTAAGCATGTATTTGGTCAGACCATGTCAGGTTGTGTGAATAAGTAACGCATCCATGTCGATGGGTATCGTGTATCCTTTTTTTTTATTTCCTGCGAAACAGAGTATATAGCTGGCGCCATCTGAAGGGGACTTCATGTGTTAAACATCGCGTATTTAAAAAGAAAAGTGGAATAAAGCGAGAAGAAACTGTACTTATATAAGAAAGTTTCCGTGGCTCAATCTTGGATACTGCATGCCGCTATGACCCCACTGTCTTTAAAGCGAATAAATTAACCACACTCAGCTTGTGCTGGTTTCACCGCAACCACCCTGTGTTCAGCCACCCGGCCTTTTCTATACTTGTATGTCTCACAAAACACTACGTAGCACCGCAGTTACACATATAGTAATTTTCGTGCGGGAAACTTTGCGCGTTTCGCGTTCGCGATGTTGCGACTCGCTACACTCTCTCCAAACGCCCCAAGTCGAGCACATGAAGCACCCACTGCGCAGCTCAGCTTGTAGGCCAGTGCGTCTTCGCCAACATGCCACTGGAAGACCTCAGATGCCAACGTGGGCCCGCACACAATGCGGGTGGTCCCCCCCCCCCCCCCTCCCCCCCCCCCTCTCTTCTTCTCATTTATCCCTTATTTAGAAGAGCACCGCATAGCGGTGTGCCATTCTATAGATAGTCCGAAAGTGGACCTTACGTATATATGCGAACCGTATACGCGAGTGGACAATGGGATACCGTCGCTGGCATACGCATGTGAGCTACTGCAATTTCACTGTCGCGTCGCGGGCTTCCCGCATAGCGCTAGGTCTTTAAATGCTGGCGCTTGTCCAGCACAGGTCGTGCACCCGAGCTTGAAATGGCGTATACTTCTTTGTTTTCCTGCGTGTTTTCTCATACGTGCAGTGACCGTTTAGCTTTCGCCTTTTCTCGGTCCACACATCCATGCGTGTGCGTGGAGAAACGAAAGCAGAACGAGGGCGTTTAGAAAGCGAATGGACGGAATGTCGACCGTGGGACCCAACGTTGGTATAGCGCCCGTGCTGCCGCCTGGCGGAGTTTCTCTTGTCACTTTTCTCGTGTTAAGCGACTTCTCTTTCTGGATCGTTCCAGAAATAAAAGTCGAATGCAGAACGGTCCCGTATTCCAGTTTAATTTAGCAAGGGTATATACCAAGGTTTTTGACCGGGCTAGTTGGTGGAGATCCATAATGGCTTGCGGCGCACACTGACACAAGGACGAAAAAGAGATACACGAAGACAAGCGCTGACTAACAACTGAATTTTATTTCGATAGAACACACATGTATATATAGATACAGGATTGCACATGCGCGAGTACATGCTTTCGGAAACATCCTTTGATGACGATAACCCTTGTCTTCGTGTATCTCTTCTTCGCCCTTGTGTCAGTGTGCGCTGCAAGCCATTATGGTAGGTATATACCAAGTCCTCTAAGTTAGGTCTCTCTTACGAAAGCAGGAAACGGTAAGATAGGCCTTTTCTTAAAGGAGCAGTGACACCAAATTTCAAATCGAGCGCAAAGAGCGGGCAAAGGCTCAACTGCGCGTTCGTGCCATGCAACATCGACACTATGTTGACGTGTTCAGCTAGCGTCTAGGCCATGCCTCAGACGCTGAGTGACGATGCGCGAGTAACGTTGACGTCGACAAGCTTAATGTTTTCATCGTGGTGCCTACTTGTGGTACTGCCTGGCGGCGACGCCAGGCTGCCTGGCAACGGCGTCGCCTGTTTTGTTTTGCTTGGTTCGTGCAGCGCATTCGTGTGAGTCCTGCGTTTTCGTTGTGCCGCTTCGGGTGGACTGTCGTGGAGTGATGAGCGCGAATGTGACTATTCGAAGCTATGACCTCAATCGCATTACGTGCCAGCATGCCATGGAATCATTGTGCGCTGCAATCATGCTCTTCAAATAAGAGAAAAAGCGAAAAGTTTGGCGCACCATTGCGAAACGCTACACCCACAACGCGCTCACGGAATGATAACGGCAGGCCTCCGCGTTTCACTTTTTTTCTTGTCGTGTTTCAGTCTATGAGCAGTATACATTACAACTGACACACATGGCGACATCCACTAGCTGACCCGTTATTACGACACATTGGTTATGCTTAGGTAGACGCAAACATGACAATAACCGATCAAAGTGCACCAGGATGGAACGTATGGTTCAGAGAAATATTATTTCAAACACGTAACAAGCACGCAGCGTTCATATGCGTAGTTGTGGCATGTCTTGCCAGCAAGCATTGCTCAAGCGCGCGTCTCCAGCTGCCTCCTCGTCGCTGCTGGGTCGGGCGTCGATATCAGAATCACTACTCTGAAGAGGATCGAACCGTAAATGATTCACCACGTCGCGAATAGCAGCGATTCCATATTCTTCAGTGTTTTCATCGTCGCTTGTGGACGCTCTTGACGGCGGCGACGACGATGGGGGTGGCGAACACATGCCTACACGTGCGCGCCGAGCAGACGAAATGTGAGCTGAAACTCGCGTCACCATTTCGTGCGGCCACGTGGTCAGATGGGGCGTGACCGCGGGAGGTGGCCGCTTGGCAGCGTTGGCAGCGCTAAAAATTGGCGGGCTTTGCTCCCGTTTTGAATTGTGTTCGATACTGGTCATACTAATCATTATTACATATATTAATTCGTCGCTTTGTTGCATTATCAGTACCGAATCGTTACTAGGGGATCGATAACTACACGTTGACGCAAAAAACGCGACATGCGTAAAGTTGATGTCACTGCTCCTTTAAAAGAGAGAGAGAGTAGAGGAGAAGGAGGAGAAATGAACTTTTCCTGACACGACAAGGCGATGTTGCCCTAGATGTGTGGTGATAGCCGTATTCTAGAAAACAGTGGCTCTGTGCCGAAAGTCCGCGCCCCGACCACCAGCCCAAGCTAGTCCTCGGTGGGTTTCTGGTTCTTCAGAGGATCCTACAGGCCTTTTGACGGTTGCTGTAATTGTGGTGCTTAGAATAACGTTTAGAAAGAAGGCAACCCGTTCTTGTGTAGCGATTGGTGTAGTTCTAAATGTGTAGAAGAAGAAAGACATGGCATAGTTAGTCGAATGGCCACAAGCTTTCGCCGAACATACTTTGGAATCTAGAAAGTGTCCTTCAATTTTTTTTTTTTACACTCTCAGTGGGATGGCACACAAACAGAATGTGTGCGTGTTTTCTTTTTTAATTTTTTGTACCGCGAATCGCAGCGAGACGCGAGACTAATCAGCCTCCGTTTCGCATGCGTTCGTTTTCTGGCGCTTTGCGCATCGTGCAGACGCCATCCGCGTACCAGCGCTTAAACTGACGGACACTTTGTAAATTCCAAAGTGTGTTCCGCGAACGCCTGTGCCCATAGAGACGGGGTCGGTCAGAATGGAACGCGATGCGCGCGGCTCCCTCCTCGCATGACTGGACGCGCTTGGCACAGCGACGCTACGACAGCATAGCGCGAGAGCTGTAGAGTCTTATGCGACCGGCGTCCGTTTGCGCGCCCCGGCAGCCACCTGGCACCGTGCCAGGGCACGGCTGGAGGGACGGATGGACGAACGTGAGCATGAGACATTAAAGGCTTTCGCCTTAAAATTCAACGTGCCCCGGTAAAACTAACGCTGCTTAAGAGAACGCGCGCGCTCGCTCAGATGCTCCCGGCCGGTAGTGTCTTCGTTTATTTTCCTTTTTTTTTTTTCGCGGTTGCGGCTACGCGCCGCAAGACGCCGCCAACTGAAATGCCTCCGTCGGAGCATGGCCTCCGAGATGGCGGGCGCGCGGCGGGTTTTTCTCCGGCCGTCCCAATCGCACGGAGAGAGCGTATTTCCCGAGGTGGGCGTGGCCCGCTCTTCTCTCCGCACTGCGGCGCACTTACTTGGGATCGGAAAAGCTGTCGCGCTGTTGGCTCAGCTTGCATGTGGCGAGGAAAAAAATGGTTTTGCGCTTTCATTAACCTCGCGATGATTTGGAAATGTCTGGTCAAGGTGTACGAGAGGCCAAGTAAATGCCGGGGCCTATCGATTCTCAAATTGGGCTTTTTTTTTTTCTGTAGATTTGCGCCGCCTTTATTAGAGCACTTAGAAAAGCGATGCCTCTGCAAGAGATCCGCATGTGCTAGAAACTTACTATACTTCGAAATTTGCGGGCTGTATAGTATGGGGGGCGCTAGCGAAGGAGAAGAAAAAAAAGAACCGATGATGAGGCTGGGCGTGATGACGCCCGGGCTCGCGCTCGCCCTGCCGCTAAAGACCGATCAAGTCGTTGCCGGGCCTTCGTAAATTAAACGCGTTTTTATTTTCGCCTACGTGTTCTCTGAGAGCTTCGGCCGACCACTGGCCCCGAACCCACAATAGATATGTTGATAATGTTGTCAAGCTAGATTTAAGGCCTGCGACGGAAGCAGTCCGTTTGGAAGCTCGGTATCGCAAAAAACAGGTATCGGTGCTTGCTTCCTTTGTGCATTTTTTCCTTCGGTGTAACAACATATAGCGAAATGAAAACATACGTACAGCACTCAAATTTTCCATTAGGAACACTTTGTTTATATTTCCTTTATTAACAACTTTCAGGCACTTCCTTCTATACGGAATGCTTTACAGGCGCCGCAGCATGAGCGCGTTACAAAGAAAATAAGGTCGAGCGCACGCTGGAGGGGAACGCTAACTGAGCCGACCAAACTCGGCACTCGGCATCAGCAATCGTCATGCTCTCTCCTCGCGATGTCGCTGGCGCCATCAAGTCTGGCGCGAAAGCCGCGCTCGCATAGCGCACAATGCTTCGCACTCGCCCACGAGGCTTCCCCAGTTTCCCTTTCCAACTACCTCCCGTCGCGCCGCAGGAGATAGGGAGGAGGTTGCAGGCGGTCGCCACACGTCTAGACCGTGGTCTAGACTGAAAGTCGCCGGTTCTGCGACGACCACGGACTGGTTACAGGCGCGTTTTTTCATTTATGATCGATTGATTGATTTGGATGCAGTCGAGAGCACAGTAAATGAACACGATACTGATATTGCCATTGTGCTACCAAAACGTAAGCAAAATCCGGATGACGAAAAAATTACACCATCTCCCGCTAAAGGGAACCATGTGTAGATGTGAAGCAGCGGGCGCTAACGCTTACACTGGCGGTGGCGTTGACGTTGGCGCTATCGCAGCGTTGCGCAGGAGAGAAAACTGAGGAGGCGCAAAGCACGCAGTGATGGAGGGGTGTTTCCTACTAGAACATCCCAATCGCTGCTAATGGGCAATGAGAGACAGAAGACTCCGACTGGACACAGAGACCCGCAGTCGGCTTTTAGTTAACGCGCACGCTGCGAATTTTTGTAGCGTTAGCTACACTGGCCTAGCCAAGCCCGTTTCGCGTGGCACATCAAGAGCCGTGCTGCGCATGCGCGAGGATCAGTGATGTCACAGAGCTGGCGCACCTGAGCCGGCAGCTCCCGCGCACTCCGCCGCCGCCGCGCGCGACTCGCCGCTGCCGGTCTGCGCATTCCAGAGGAGTGACGTGGTAGCCGTGGTAGACGCAGTGGCGCCGCCGGCGCGCGCGTGCAGCCTTCGCTGTGCAGTCGCCGTCTGACACTGCGCTGGAGCCACGGCGCTTCTGACTGGCGTTTGCCTGTGTGGTATAGCCATGGAGAAGGAGAGCGCAAATGCTGCTCAATGGCGCAGAAGAGCGGAGAAGCTTGACTCATCGGATCCTGAAGTAGTTGCCTGGCAATTAGCGTCCCAAGCTGGGATTTGGGATTCATGGAAGCAGGATTTGGGATTCACCACCATTCATCTTGTCTATCAGAGACAGATAATTCCAAATACTGCGTTGGTGCCATAGAGACGGCAGCGTGTTACTTCACTGATCACCGAGCCGTCTTTGTGGCAATATAGAAGCAACGACGTTGAGCAAAAATTAATATACATGTGCCACATAATACGTATACCGTGTGTGTGTCATTGGAGCAGCAGTAAGCATGATAATCAAGCTAATCCTAGACAATCTAGACAATCAGGAAAGCTATGAATAATGAGCTGAAGCTTTGCTAACGCTACGTATATCCTGGCATAGCCGAGCTAAGCCACTGCAGCATTTTCTGCACGACGATTGGTAACCTTCGCGGTCGCCTTTTTTATTGTTCAACAACGCACAGGAGAAATCTCCCACCGGCACCACCTTGGAGGTCAAGATCCATTGCTATATATACGGAATGGACAGTGAACGGTTGTGCAGCGCGAGCAGTCGGTTTTTTCAACCAAGAAACTCGCTAGCAGACGCTGCCGGCGTCGCGAGGCGAGCGAGGGGGGGTAGCGTAGGAGAGGAGAGAGGGGGGGACGCGCATGCGCAGTGGGGGGTGTGGACGCTGTGGGCAGGGATGCCTAGAGGAGAGAGGGGGGAGCGTATTAGAGGAGAGAGAGGGGGGGGACGCGCATGCGCAGTGGGAGCGCGGGGAGGGATGCCTAGAGGAGAGAGGGGGGGGAGCGTAGGAGGGGAGAGAGGAGGGGAGGCGCATGCGCAGTGAGGGTGTGGTTGCCGCGTGGAGGGATGCCTAGAGGAGAGAGAGGGGGGAGAGGAGGTTTTTTTATTTTTATTTTTTAAAGGGTTTGTGCATGCGCAGTAAGTGAGGCCTCGAGGCACACCACCACCACCACCACCACCGGATTAAGCTTCGCCATAAGATGCTTCACATCTAAAAGGAGGCGATGACAACTCAGGCACTTTACTGTGAACGACGTGTGGAGTAAATGTAGGTCGGCTAATCGAAGCCTTCAACAATATTCCGGCAAAATTACTTATCATCTTACTTCAGTGACATCACCAGGGCACTCAGTTATCTAGAGCGTAACCGTGCTTCGGTTGACCAACTCATAAATATCCGTACGCGATCAAATAGTAAAACGATGTGCCACGATAGGACGGCAATATGATTCAACGTCGAAAATTAGCCCAGTTTTCACCCATACACGTCTCCAGAAAGGAAGACTGCTAGAACGCCCCTGTATATTTCTCAAATCAAGGTACTTCGCGCCGAGACAAAACGGACCGTAATGAAAAAAAAGTAACACTACCACAGACGAATTGATACCTCCTTACAATAATTTATATCAGGAAAATTCAGCAGTTGCCGTGCTTTTCTCCGTAAATTGGACCAAAACAAATGCAGTAACAGAAAAACATACTTGTCTTCAGTGCATCCAGAAGATCCTGGCGGCAATGCTTTCTCGTACGCAGAAAAAAAAAACAAAAAAAAAAACAAAAAAAAAAAAAAAACACGTGCACGCTGTAATCCCGCGCGCTCTGCTTTCTGCCGCGGTCTCCGCTGCCGCCGGAATCCCAAGTGAGTGCGCCATCTTGCGGTAGCCGGGCGCGCGACGCGATGTACGTTTTTTTGCTGGGGAGCGCGGCGATTGGGACGGCCGGAGAGAAACCCGCCGCGCGCCCACCATCTCGGAGGCCATGGTCGGAGCGTGTTATTTTTGTATTTTATGTGACCATAGGTCGGCACTTTAAGGGAGTACTCACTCAAACTCACTCACCACAATTTTTTCAGCCTTCGCACTCACTCACGTTCACACTCACGTCCACTCACACTCATCAGTACTCACTCACGTTCACACTCACGTCCACTCACACTCATGAGTACTCACTCACGTTCACACTCATGTCCACTCACACTCATGAGTACTCACTCATACTCAACTCACCACGTTCAAATGAGTGTGAGTGAGTGTGAGTTGAGTGCACTGATGAGTCAGTGTGCCGAGCTCCATAGGTCGGCACTTTAAGGGAGTACTCAAACTCACTCACCACAATTTTTTCAGCCTTCGCACTCACTCACGTTCACACTCACACTCATGAGTACTCACTCACGTTCACACTCACGTCCACTCACACTCGTGAGTACTCACTCATACTCAACTCACCACGTTCAAATGAGTGTGAGTGAGTGTGAGTTGAGTGCACTCATGAGTGAGTGTGCCGAGCTCCATAGGTCGGCACTTTAAGGGAGTACTCACTCAAACTCACTCACCACAATTTTTTCAGCCTTCGCACTCACTCACGTTCACACTCACGTCCATTCACACTCACGACCACTCACACTCATGAGTTCTCACTCACGTCCACTCACACGCATGAGTACTCACTCATACTCAACTCACCACTTTCAAATGAGTGTGAGTGAGTGCGAGTTGAGTGCACTCATGAGTCAGTGTGCCGAGCTATGTACATGACGTTATCTGGACGCCTAGGGACGCCCGTTCTAACGGGACCAAGTTAACCAAGACCTCGCCCAAAGGAAATATTCAAGGCGCCGATGTAAATGCCGAGTAAGTGTGTATTTTTAGAGGCGCGTCTTTTCGTCACCGGTTTTAGGATGACACCTTGAATGCCATAGCTGGTTGCTACGGTCGGAACGGTAAGAATTCTAAGATAAAGTGAATACTTTACGTCAGGAGTGTATAGCCTTTATTTTGCAATGAGTAGAAAAATTCGATCTGAGTGAGAACATTTATTTTGCATACGTAATTACAATGCCGACATGACTATTTTCCGCTTCAATTCTTCGAATTGCCCTCTGCCGACGCGCACTTTCGAGAATCTGAGTTCTTTTGTTAGCTACAACCATGGTGGCTACAACCTAATGAAATCGTCACATAGTGAAGCTAAGGGAGCCATGGGCAGCATTACATGTATGTTATAACTTTAGCATAGTAATTGCGACACAGACAGAAAGGAATATAAATGGATGAAAAATCAACTTGCCGCAGGTCGAGTGCGAACTTGCAAACTTCGAATAACGCGTCCTATGCTCTACAAATAGAGCTGCAGTGGCGGTAGCTTTTCCATCCACTTTATTGGGTATTTTGTTCGTGTAGTCCTGGGAGTTTTAGCCAGCGCCTTTCGGAGCCATGACGGCGTGTGCGGAACACCCAGCTTCGTTGTCCGTAGGTTTATAAGGTTGTGTTCCGCATGACTATTGTGCGCGTTCAAATGATTTCGCTACTTTTGTGCGTTTTCGACTGCGAAAGCGGTGGTAACAGCGTGTAGCCTGACAGCACGAAAATCCTGATAAGCTCAACGCTTAGTGCTGACATTGTCCACGTCTTTTACGAAGAAATAAGCAGTGAGGAAAAGAGGGAGCCTGCAGGAAAGGCACTGAGGGCGAGAGGCAGTGGCTGCGCCAGGAGCTTTGTACCGGGAATCACCCACTACAAGTGAGTTCCTTTAGGGGGGGGGGGGGGCAGGGAGGCTGGTAACTTAGGCGTTGTCTTCTGAATATGCTCGCTCTTGGAGGTGGGGGCCATTCGAGAATAAGCCATTCTCTCATCTTTGAGGGTTGAGGCTTGGGCGAGTTGGTTCATACTTATAAGAGGGAAAAAAGAGCGCAAAATTCTGACAGGACACACAAGATGAAGTTGTCGTGCCTTCTTCATCTTGTGTGTCCTGTCAGAATTTTGCGCTCTTTTTTCCTCTCATCTTTGAACTTGGAGTTGTTTACGGGCCATTAAGCGTCACTCCTTGCCACAGTGGTCTAGAGCATGGTTATGGCTATCGACTGCAGACCTGTAGGTCGCGGGATCGAATCCCGGCACCGGCGGCCGCATTTCGATGGAGGCGAAATGCTGGAGGCCCGTGCACTTACATTTAATTGCACGTTAAAGAATACCAGGTGGTCAAAATTTCCGGAGCCCTCCACGAGGGCGTCCCTCATAATCATATCGCGGCTTTGGGACGTGAGACCCCAGCACATAATATATATTAACCTCTCTCTGCCGGTATGCTTATGTAACTTGTAAAGAGGCAAACATCGTCCTAACATCGGCCAGGAAAGCGCGTACGCTTCTAGATGACACGCGTGTGTTTGGACATAGGTGGCGCTGCGGCCTCTTTCTCGGTGCCTCGCGTCGCCCTGAGCGCATCGCTGATGATGCACGACCGTGTGTCTCGCTCTTCGAGCGTGACTCGCTAACGGGACCAATTATCGCCGCGATATCGCGCATGCGCCAAGGGCGCCTTCCGAAGTCGCGTTCATCTGCCCTCTTGCTGGAGCAACAGCGGCTCTCCTCGATCGGTTTTTCTTTGTTGTTGTCGCTTTGTTGTTGTATTGGTTGTTGCTCTCCTTATTAGTGCGCGGAGCATTCCCGCGCGCATACGTGTTACGTGCTTCGGCTGACGCAACATCCGGATCTCTTCTTCGCAAAGAGCGGGGCGCGAAGAGCGATCAAAGAGCAACGCGGCGATTACGCTCTCCAAGTGGCGCGCCGGGGGGCTACAGGCGTGAAGATGGCGCGCCGTGGAATTGGTGCGAATTCGAACCCGTCTTCGACGTAATGAGTGTGTTCAGTTCTCGCTTACTCTCTCTCCCTTTCTCTATCTCTCTCTCTTGTGTATCTTTTTGTGTGCGTGCTTACGTGCGTGCATTACGAACTTTCATGCGTGTGTGCGTGCGTATGTGGGTACGCTGCGGAATGTTGCGCTTGTGCGTGAGTGTCTGTGTGTGCGTTCACCTGTTCGTGTTTGTGTGTGTCTTCTGAGCGAAGACTGCCACCTCTCTCTCTGTCTTGTTCATCTTTGTGTTTGCATGCGTATACGTTACGTACTTCTCTGCGTGCGTGCGTGCGTGCGTGCGTGCGTGCGTGTGTACATAGGCGTGCGCAGGGTTGCCGTTCAGGGGGGGGCGAAGGTTCGTCGCAGCGCCCCCCTTCCATATTAAGTCAATGTATGGGGCAGACTTTGCGCCCCCCCCCCCCTCTTAGGTTCTTAGGGGACTAGGGGGGGCGGCCGCCCCCTCTGCCCCCCCTCGGGCGCACGCCTATGCGTGTGTACACTGCGCATCATTGCGTTTGTGCGTGAGTATCTGTCCGCGTGCGCTTGCTCGTGTTGGTATGCGTCCGCTGTCAGAAGACCGTCCTCTCTCTCTTTCCACTTTCCTCCTCTCTCTCACGCTCTCTCTCTCTTTCAGTCTGTTTGTAAATGGGCGTGAGAACGAACGGAGCGTTAGTATACGAACGGAGCGCGAACTGCGTCTACCGGGGGCGGATGCTAGACCGGTGCGATTCGCTTTCGTATACCTGCGTGCGAATGAAGCCGCTGCGAGCGGTGATTAACCGGCGCAGGAAGCCGTGGCACGCGGGGTCGAGCGAGTGAGCGAGTTTTCACCCGCCGCGCATTCCGGTTCCCCGGCTGCGCTCTTTCAGTCGCTCTCTTCGCATATAGAACGAAGGTTGTCTTCTTATTTCGGTACCGTCTCTGCGTTGTTGCTTTGTCAAGAGCCGCGCACTTTCGAGGAAAACCAGTCCGCTTACCGGTGTCGTGCAATTAAACGTTTATAGCAAGGTTAGTTATTCTGGGAGCTCATCGGCGCGCTCGAGCAATACGGCGCCTCTTATATTAGCGTCCTTCCAATGTCTCTTCTAGCGCCCATAAGCAAATCCGAAACTATTGACCAGGATGCAAGTAACATCGCGCTTAAAGAAAGTCCTGCTGGAAAACGAGGGCTGCTGCCTAGGTCAAAGGGCAAAGCGCGAACCTTTAGTGCAATTTCTTCAGGGCACTCCACGTACCACCTGCCACATGTGCCTTGCTTTGCCTTTCACACCCGAAGCGCCCGAGAGGCTGTTTTGGAGCGGGCTGTCTTTCGCCCTTAGAAAATATTTGTGAACATTCTCTATATTTGCCGGTTGAGCTTCCACACGCTTCTATAAAGTGTTCTCTAGAAAATCTATTGACCTTGACTGAAGTTCCTGTGAGGGGTGACAGCGCTCTTTAGCTCCGCTGGAGCCAAGGAAAGCATAGGGGACATTATATATATAGTTGTGGTTTCTTAACAGTATACTATAATGATTCTCGCTTTAACTGAAGGGAATTAAAGTGAAAGAAAAATGGTGGAATGCGAACCCACAACGCTCGAATTGCGCAACCGATGCTCCACCATTTGAGCTACGGCGGAGGTTGCTCCCTCGTCCGCTTTTTGCTGCCTCGTCCAGTTTTGGAAAGTGAACGAGGGAGCAACCTCCGTCGTAGCTCAACTGGTAGAGCATCGGTTGCGCAATTCGAACGTTGTGGGTTGGCTTCCCACCGACGGAAAGGGTGATTTTTTCGTCCAATTTAGTTCCTTTCAATTTAAGCGAGTATCATTACGGTGTACAGTTGAGAAACCACAACAAATGTCCCCTATGCTCTCCTTGGCTTAACTGTGTGTCGGTTTCACTAGTTGTGTATAATACAGAAAAACGGGCCCCTCGGACAACTCCCCTTCTTTCGTACAGGCGAGATCTAGTTGGCACTTCATCGCTAGGTTGTGTTGGCACCACGTGGTGCTTTTCAATCGACGTGAAAAAAATAAAGCTGCATTTTCGATGGAGGTCAAAATGCTTGAGGCCCGTGCTCTTAGATTTAGGCGCACGTTGAAGTACCCCGAGGCTGTCGAAATTTCCGGAGCTGTATACTTTCACAGCTGTATAGCTGTATATAGCTTCGCATAGCTGTATTAGCTGTGCGAAGCCAAAATCCGTCTGTCCTATGTATGCGAAAACTGCTAGCGCCTATGTGCCACAGAAATTAAGAATGTCGATTGACTCCAGGGTTGCCGTTGGGTGGACTTGAAAAGGAGCCAGAACTCAAGCCAAAAGTAGCCAAAAGTAGCCATGCCATTTAATATTATCGCCAAATTTGTAGCCAAGTGGAACACAAGTGATATTATGAGCAGATTCTTTAGTATTGATCATTTAATAATACCATTTTGAACAAGTAAGAGCATAGAAAGCCACCGATAAGTTGGAAATAAATTAAGGGAACGAATTATGATAAATTGATTACGCGTGCATATATTTTATGTAGAAAATATGAGTTCTTGCCAGACACAAAGTTGTATTAGAATATTCCAGCCAGCAAGTCAGGAGGAACATGTAAAGTTGAATCAGATTTTCGTTGAAGCTGCAGACCAAATTCTGGTTGTGGATGAACAGGCCAGCTAAATTTTGTTACAGATGTCTGTTTTCCCAAGTTTACACGAGAACACGCACTGCTCATCAGAATTATTCGTAAAACTTGCGCGTAGCATCACAATAGATGGCGGGAAGCTTGAGCACCGAGCTGGCCACGTGTTCATCACCATGCACGCAACTTCGTCACTCCGCATTTGGAGAAGCGGTAAGCGTCGCGTAAGGGTGCCTCGATCGCACCAGCCTACTGGTGGGTGGAGGACGACCGCACGTATCCGCTGAAGCGAGAGAAAAGCTTAAAAACAATGTGTTTCTTCTGCAAAAATGAGAAAAAATGGCTACTTAATACGCCAAATCAGCACTTTAAAAGTAGCGAGAAAATAGCCATGGCGCCAACTGCAAATTTTTGTCGCCAGACGGGGTCGAAAAATAGCCAATTTGGCGCAAAGTAGCCACCAACGGCAACCCTGATTGACTCACCACTGGTCCACTAGAAAGGAAGAAAGGAACAGACGGGCTGAAAACGCCAATTAATATTTATGTTCAGACGTCACCGATAATTGAGAAAGACTTTAATGAACCTTAGGTAATCAGTGATAAACACCGAGGTCACGCGTTTCAGTTTCGCTACTTAAAGCGGCACTAAAGGCAAAATGCAACTGGGCGTGGATTTTTAAAATACCATTCCAGAAACCTCGTAGGGTTCGTTTCGTGCCAAAAAATGCTTACTTTAAAAGAAAATCGCGTTTTAGTGGTCCGCACACTTATAGCGCAATTGAAACCGCCTGCCTTTCAAGCACTCGTGGCGTTACACTCCCCGACGCCTCCTTTAGCGACC